>CM077292.1:4626599-4631599 GCA_039654925.1 Anguilla pacifica | reverse complement strand
CTCCCAGAATTCCTGAGATTCCTGCCACCTCTCTGCTCTCCGCCTCTTTTTGGATTGGTGGGAGGGGCCTGGGCCTTTTTTTCCGGCAGGAAATGTGGAGCATTGTGGGCTCGTTTCCCTCCACATACCGTCTCACACTAACAGGATATGGGCCCACAAAAGGCCCTCATTCCTCGGCCTCCGGTCCCCCGTCAGCCGAACGGCTCGGTGGACGACGAAACGTCAGTGTGTGAGGAGCCGGACGATTGGCTGATTTCATTTCAAGTTTTTAAAAAAACACCCATGTTTTCAATATCATAGAGATGACAAACAAAAACTCAATCTCAACAAGTATTTTAGTCTTACTTTTACACTTAAAATTTCTACTTCTATTCAATGAAGTGAGACAGTTTGACTCATTTCAAGATTTGCCACTGAGATAAGACAATTTCACCTGTCAAGCAAACAGTAATTTAAAACAAGGTGATATTTTCTATTTCAGAGGGACAAATAAGATTTTTTCTTTTGACTTTTTTTGAGTCTTCTCTCCTTCATTCTCTCTCTCTGTTCTCTCTCCCTCACACTCTCTCTCTTTCTCTCTCTCTCACTGCACTATGCCCTACACCCCCCCCCCCCACACCCGTGCTGAGTCTGGCCTTCCCTGGGTGTCACGTGTCAGTGTGTCACTCAGCCAGGAGTGGCCCTGCCACACAGAGCACAGCCCCCCTTCAAAAACAACCACTTTGGTTTGGGGAGGTGCGACCAAAACCGTCCCGCGCCCAGAAACACGTCCTGGGCTCCTGCTGTCTGGCACACGTGTACACGCAAGACCACGGTGCTGTTTCTGGACTTCACTGCTAAAATAAGCCCGCCTGAACACTGGTTTCAGTCGTATATTAAGATTAAACATCTTATTCTTTCCACTCAAGTAGAAGATTTAATCTCATTTTAAGTTATTTTTTGCTGGACGAGTGAAATTGTCTCACCCCATTGGCAAATCTTGAAATGAGTAACACTGCCTGACCTCATTGTCAATCTTGTTGCCTTATTTAGCAAAAAAAAAAAAAAGTCACTGTAATAAGATTTTAAGACTAAAACACTTTTAATATTTTTAGTGACATATTTTTTGTTTTGCAGTGTTGCGTACTGCAACAAGAATTTACCCAATTAACATTCATACAACAGCAAGCAATATTTTTAGATGGGTTATTATGCTAAAGTAAAGTTATAAAGCCTGCAAGTTTGCCACCATAAACCATATCATTGTCTTTATAGCCTAAAACAAATAAAACTGCTGGCTGACATTCGGCTTATTGTGGACCTCCAACATATTTTCAAGAAAATGTATTATTCATTATCATATTAAATAATTTAATATCATTTCTTTTTTATGTGCTGGTGAAGTATTAAAACCCATCACGGTTATTAGCCAGCTAAAGAAGTTATTGGCTAGTGAAAAGGTTTCATGCCCAAACAAAGAAACCTGATCAGCAGGAACATGTGATGACACGCGGATTGGGGATGTTAAGTAGCCTCTGGCATCTTTTTTTTTGGGTGGGGTGGTGGGGGGGGGGGGGGGGGGGGGGGCTGGGGGGGGGATTTGGGGTCTCTGCAACAGCCACAGTCCAGAAGAAGGACCTAACACCTGCTCCCATTGTCCCGGCGTTTATAAATGAGGACTGGACCCCTCTTACACCACTAAAGCCACTACTTCACTGGCCTGCCACAGCAGGTAGCAACAGACAGATGACAGCAGGTGGATTTCAGTCTTTGGTGCCCCTCCTCAGGGGGTTGCAGGGGGTGGGGGGGGGGCATTGAGGAGTAGGGAGGATGGGGGGGGGGGTTTTCCACAGGGAGAAACCAAGAGCCTCTGGGGACAAGGAAATCAAGAGAAACCCCCGACCCTGTTCTTGGAGTCTACCGTCCTGTAGCTTTTCACTCCAGCCCTAACAAAGCACACGTCTCCTTCAACAGCTAGAAACCTCCCAGAGCAGCCAATCAGTAACGAAATAGTAGTGAGCGGTAGTGAAATGAAACCCAACAGGATGGCGGGTTTCCAGGAACAGGGTTGGGCAGCCCTGGCGTGTACTGCCCAGCTGGGGTGAGGAGGAATTTTCAAACCCTTTCCAGGAACGTCAACGGCCCCCAGGGGCCCATCTTAGGCCCGCTTGTGAGTTTTTTTTTCTTCTTCTTCTTCTCTCCTTTAGCTGCAACCTGCCGCCCAAGCGCAGTACCTGGCAAACGTTTGCCCCCCGTTTCCATGTTAACATCAAAGCGCAGCGGCGAGGCTTCCTGTGGTAATCCGACAGGGCCCGAAAGCACCTGCAATCTCGCGCTGATCTTTCCACATCATTTCCCTAAAGGGCCAGCGCTACTGACAGAAAGGGCCCTGAGCACTGGTCCTTAAGAGGAAATGCGGTGCTGGTTTGGGAGCAGGAGCATCTGGCCTGCGTCTTCCTGTGCCTCCCTTTCTCTCTCGCACAGAAAACACCGCCCTCCTTTTTTTAACACACGTGTAGAGAGAGAGAGAGAGAGAGAGAGGGTCGCCATGGGACTGGTTTCACGCAAAAACTACAGGCGTGAAAGCTGGTCCAGTGCACAGCCACAGTGTGAAAAAAAAAATCTGTCTTAACAAGTGTTTTAGTCTCGTAACGAGACTTAACATCTTCTTTTGTCTCAAATAGAAAATATTAGTTTGTTTTTAAGCTACTGTTTGCTTATACAAGCTATAATTTTCTTACCCAAATGGCAAAAATCCTCAAATGAGGTATAAAACAGGTATAAAAAGTTTTTGTCTAAAAATAAGAATAAAATACTTGCTGAAATTGACTTTCTTTTTTTTTTTTTTTTTTGCAGCACAGCCTGCTTTTTGGACCTTTTGCGTATCCAAAACGCACAATGTTCGTATTTGTATTACAGTGCGGGGAACGTTGGGCACGTACCCTGTCCTTTGAGGGCCTGTTTCTCTTTATCTGGCTCAGAAAACAGCGAATCTGACTCACGTTGAGAACATCCGGCCGTGGCTATCTGATTCTGATAAGGGCAGATTGCTTTTTCTTTTCTTTGCTCAATAATGCCAACTTAAAGGGAAATAGATGCGAAACACCGTGGCTTTGATGACCTGGGTGGAAAGTGTTGCATCAGAAAACAAACTTCTGTGGCGAAGGCAGTGTCACACAGGATGGGGTCACACAGGATGGGGTCACACAGGATGGGGGTGCGAGAGAGAGGTGCCCAAACGCTTCACGGGTCGCCTGCAGGCTCTCCTCGAACTCCACCGCCCATTTCCTAGTAAAAGTGACACAAAAATAAACTTTTAAGCTCCGGAAAAAAAACATTTGGTTTCGCACTGTTATTACATAGAAGCAGCGTGTGAAATCACCTCTAGGAACTGTGGCCTATGGTTGATAGTATATGCCTGTTCAAATCACGGCTAGTTTTTTGTGCCCTCGATTGTGATGTTTAACCTGAGATAGTTCAGTTTATAGCTGGTCACAGACAATGCTAAATGAAGACTACTTCTGGACAAGAACATCTGCTGTAAAAATACGTATGAAATATAGTATAGTATAGTAATATTGTATTGACTATTGTGAAGCACTTTGTTACCTGCACTGAAAAGTGCTATACAAAATAAAGCTATTATTATTATTATTATTATTATTATTATTATTATTATTATTATTATTATTATTATTATTATTAGTATTATTAGTATTCAAGGTCTGGTCGTTTCATCCTTCCATTTTAATTTTTTTGACATAATACAAGGGCCTTGGAAGACGAAATCTACACTATAGGGACATTAAATCAAAATGGAGTAGCATTTCAGGAAATGTTTTCTCTGTGACATTTTAGCAAAGTATGAATGTACGGTTCTTGAGAGTAAGGCCAGAGACCCACGTGAACTGAACTGCCGGGTTTCAGGAGGTTGCTGCAGCAGGCGGGCAGCAGTCAGTTAAGGAGTGTGTGTAGTTATCGGAGCTCTCCCCACCTTGATTAGCACGAGGGTAAACACCGGAGACAAATGGTAGCAAGATGGCCGAGCTCCCGGCAGCCAATCAACTGTCTGCGTCCGCCCGCGTTGCAGACGCCACTCCAAATTAAGAGGTGGAGTTGGGGGAAGGGAGGGGAGACTGAGCGTGTGTGTGTGTGTGTGTGTGTGTTGGGGGGATGAGGGGTTTGTGTGTGTGGGTGGGGGGGGGGGGGTTTGAGGTGTGACGTTGAGGACAGGGACCACAGTGGCAGACTGAAATCATTCCAAATTAAGTGGATGGGGGGGGGGGGGGAGCATGTGTGTGTGTGTGTGTGTGTGTGTGTCTGGGGTCGGGGTGGGGGGGTGGGGGGGGGGCGTGTGTGCGTGTGTCTGGGGGAGGGACGGGGTGGGGGGGGGGCAGGGGTGCTGTTTAAGGTGTGACACTGAGGACAGGGACCACAGCGCCA
The DNA here is from genome assembly GCA_039654925.1 of Anguilla pacifica. Lineage (NCBI taxonomy): Eukaryota > Metazoa > Chordata > Actinopteri > Anguilliformes > Anguillidae > Anguilla > Anguilla pacifica. Next base: position 4,627,177 of record CM077292.1, on the reverse strand, counting down.
GACGGTGTGTGTGTGTGTGTGTGTGTGTGTGTGTGTGTGTGGGTGGGGGGGGGTGCTGTTTAAGGTGTGACACTGAGGACAGGGACCACAGTGCCAGACGGTGTGTGTGGTGTGTGTGTGTGTGTTGGGGGGGGGGTGTATATGGTGGGGGGGGGGCATGTTTGAGGTGTGACGCTCAGGACAGGGACCACAGTGCCAGACGGTGTGTGTATGTGTGTGTGTGTGTGTGTGTGTTGGGGGGGGGGGGGGGGCATGTTTGAGGTGTGACGCTCAGGACAGGGACCACAGTGCCAGACGGTGTGTGTGTGTCTGTGTGTGTGTGTGTGTGTTGGGGGGGGGGGGGGGGGGGTATATATGGTGGGGGGGGGGCATGTTTGAGGTGTGACGCTCAGGACAGGGACCACAGCGGCAGACGGTGTGTGTGTGTGTGTGTGTGTCTGTGTGTGTGTGTGTGTGTGTGTGTGTGTGTGTGTTGGGGGGGGGGGGGGTGTATATGGGGGGGGTGTGTTTGAGGTGTGGCGCTCAGGACAGGGACCACAGCGGCAGACTGGGTGTTTTTCTCAGGTGGCCGAGCTCAC
>CM077292.1:4601135-4626499 GCA_039654925.1 Anguilla pacifica | reverse complement strand
CTTCCTTCCTTCCTCAGCCCCGCTCTAATGGACCCCTTGTTCCTGTTGGACAAAACTAGGCCTTTGTGGCCTTCTGAGAGAGAAACGTTAAAAACAGGAATAGGGAAATTGTAAACAGGAGGCTCTTGGCCTACAGGCCAAGGCATACACCGGGCCTCAGAGGCCTACTTCATGCTAAGCAGAGAAACAGACCCTTGTTGCCGTGGGGATTAAGGGTTGAAGGGTTTTTTTCTGAGGCGCTGGGAAGGCATTCGAGCCGAGCCTGGAGTGCGGGCTTTGTAAAGAGATACCTGCGTTTTATATCTTCAAGAGGGCGAAACCATTCCGTCCATTTTATGCAATCAGGGTAATTCGATAGCGGCCTCGGGCTTGAAAAACAATCTCTCGGCAAACACGTAAGACAAACATTTGGTTGGTCGTTTTTTTTTTTCCTTCATTTTTTTCTTTTTTTTTTTAAAAGCAGGCTTTTAAAAAAATGCAGCGTTGTCTCTCCATTAAGGCGATCCAAACATTGATCACACATTAATGGATTTAATTCGTTTTCGCCATTTTGCGGCAGATAATCACGCTGATAGAAACCCTGACTGCAGGACATGAACAGAAATGTTTTATGCCGATGTGGCATTACTTCAGACTGAGGCTCCTGTGGACTCTCTTTATTCAGCATTCAGGTGATTTGGTGATAACGCATTTCCTTCTTGCAATGACAAAGGACGAAATATCCCAGAATTCAATAAGCGCCCATTTTGTAGCCATTTACACATTATGATTTAATAAATTTTATATATATATATATGTGTGTGTATCAGATCATTTTCAGGAGCTTCTGGAAGAGTGCTACCTTCAGTTCACGGAAATGATCTGGATCAGAGAGTCCGCAGAACTTCTGTGGTGGGAGTGTGAGAACAGTTACTGTCATTGCGCGGGGGGGGGGGGCAGGAGAGCCACCTTTCTGGCGGCTATTATCAATGAAATCAGTGGCCGTTCACACGGGCACTACCCCGCAGAGGTGGGTGGGGGCCTACCCAAGGGCGTGGGTGTCTGTCACTTCAGAACAGCTCAGCACGATAGCTTCATGCGTGCGTTGCAAGCCGTAAGCTATCATCTACGCACGTAACATCGGCACCTCGATTGATTCCCCTTCGTGGTTAAATTTAAAGGTGCAGTTTCCTTAAACAACACTGAAAAAGGAAACTGTCTGTGTTGGGTTATCCTTATTGGATATGTTTTTTTTTGTTTTTGTTTTTTTTGCTTTTTTGTTGTTTTGCAGGGGTTGGGTTTTGCACAATCTTCAGACATTAGGTAATGTCTTTAAGTGTCCCTTTGTTGTCTGTGTTGTTGTACATCAGTGGGGTCTCTCTCTGGCCTGGTTCTTCTCCCTTTCCCATTATAGATCGAGGAGGATATGAATCAGGGTGCTTAATTAAGTGAGCCAGGCTCGGCTTCCAGGGGAACAGGATCTATAGAGGCCGCTACGTAGCCATCGGGCTAATGCACTTCCACTGGCAGGGGGCTGGCCGCCTTATTTAGACCCCGAGATGCACGGATCTCTCTGTGAACTGGAAATGCCCCCCCCCCCCACCCCTTACCCCACCCCACCTCCCAGCCACCCCCCATTTACCGTAAAAGCTGGACGGAATTTCCTTCGGCCTGAGTGACAAATATGGGAAATATTAATACCTGCTGAAGTACATTATGTAAACAGCAGAGTGTGTGTGTGTGCGTGTGTGTGCGCGTGCGTGTGTGTGTGTGTGTGTGTGGAGTTTGTGTGTGTGTGTGTGTGCGTGTGTGCATGTGTGTGAGTGTGTGTGAGAGTGTGTGTGTGAGTGTGTGTGCGTGTGTGTGCGTGTGTGTGTGTGTGTGTGTGCGTGTGTGTGTGTGTGTGTGTGTGCGTGTGTGTGTGTGTGTGTGTGTGTGCGTGTCAGTGTGTGTGTGTGTGTGAGAGTGTGTGTGTGTGTGTGTGTGTGAGAGTGTGTGCGTGTGTGTGTGTGTGTGTGCGTGTGTGTGTGCGTGCGTGTGTGCGTGTGTGTGTGTGAGAGTGTGTGTGTGCGTGTGTGTGAGAGTGTGTGTGTGTGTGTGTGTGTGTGAGTGTGTGTGTGTGTGTGTGAGAGTGTGTGTGTGTGCGTGTGGGAGGAGAATGAGAGTGACAGCCTTTTACCAGAGAGTTACTGCACAGATCGCAAAGTGAGCCGGTTATGCACAGCCTTTCAAGAGAGATATCGAATCCCCTTTGAGGGTTTTTTTTCCTGTCTGTTCTTCATCTCTTTCTGTCTGTGTCCCCCCCTCTCCTTCCTGCCCCCCCTCTCCCTGTATCTCCCTGAACTTTCCATCCTCTCTCTCTCTCTCTCTCTCTCTCTGTGCTTTGAAGTTCTCAGCTGCTCTTTAAAGGAAAGCCATAAAAAGCTCGCTCTCCAGGCCCGCCATGTCCTTGATGCGTTCGTCACTTTTTGTTTTTGCCTTCTGGACCTTCAACTAGGAGTCCAGACCCACGGGCCGTGGGGGGGGGGGCGGGGGGGTGGGCAATCGGACCAGCGGGAGGACCCAGAAATACGACGTGCAGACCCGCGCGCGAGGCGAGTTCAACCCCCCCTAACCCCCCCCCCGTGCGCCCCGTCGCCAACTTCCCACCGTTAACACCGACTGGCTCACGCACACCGCCATCAGGCTCGAGGGCCTAGCTCTTTCTCTCTACATGTTCTACATGTTTTTTTCTTTCCCCTCTTCCTTTTCCCTTCTTAATTTATTGCCTCTTGCTATCTTCCCTCCCCTCCCCCTCACTTCCACAGCCCCTCCCCCCCTCCCCTACCCCCCCCCCCCCCCCCACCTACCACCCCTTTTTGTGACGAATGGGACGTCTCATTTCCATGAAGAATGCACCAGAGGAACATCCTCCCAGAATTCCTGAGATTCCTGCCACCTCTCTGCTCTCCGCCTCTTTTGGATTGGTGGGAGGGGCCTGGGCCTTTTTTTCCGGCAGGAAATGTGGAGCATTGTGGGCTCGTTTTCCCTCCACATACCGTCTCACACTAACAGGATATGGGCCCACAAAAGGCCCTCATTCCTCGGCCTCCGGCCCCCCGTCAGTCAAACGGCTCGGTGGACGACGAAACGTCAGTGTGTGAGGAGCCGGACGATTGGCTGATTTCATTTCAAGTTTTTATAAAAACACCCATGTTTTCAATATCATAGAGATGACAAACAAAAACTCAACCTCAACAAGTATTTTAGTCTTACTTTTATACTTAAAATGTCTACTTCTATTCAATGAGGTGAGACAGTTTGACTCATTTCAAGATTTGCCATTGAGATAAGACAATTTCGCCTGTCAAGCAAACAGTAATTTTAAAACAAGGTGATATTTTCTATTTCAGAGGGACAAATAAGATTTTTCTTATGACTTTTTCTGAGTCTTCTCTCCTTCATTCTCTCTCTCTGTTCTCTCTCCCTCACACTCTCTCTCTTTCTCTCTCTCTCACTGCACTATGCCCCAGACCCCCCCCCCCCACACCGTGCTGAGTCTGGCCTTCCCTGGGTGTCACGTGTCAGTGTGTCACTCAGCCAGGAAGTGGCCCTGCCACACAGAGCACAGCCCCCCCTTCAAAAACAACCACTTTGGTTTGGGAGGTGCGACCAAAACCGTCCCGCGCCCAGAAACACGTCCCGGGCTCCTGCTGTCGGGCACACGTGTACACGCAAGACCACGGTGCTGTTTCTGGACTTCACTGCTAAAAATAAGCCCGCCTGAACACTGGTTTCAGTCGTATATTAAGATTAAACATCTATTCTTTCCACTCAAGTAGAAGATTTAATCTCATTTTAAGTTATTTTTTGCTGGACGAGTGAAATCGTCTCACCCCATTGGCAAATCTTGAAATGGAGTAACACTGCCTGACCTCATTGTCATCTTGTTGCCTTATTTAGCAAAAAAAAAAAAGTCACTGTAATAAGATTTTAAGACTAAAACACTTTTAGTATTTTTAGTGACATATTTTTTGTTTTGCAGTGTTGCGTACTGCAACAAGAATTTACCCAATTAACATTCATACAACAGCAAGCAATATTTTTAGATGGGTTATTATGCTAAAGTAAAGTTATAAAGCCTGCAAGTTTGCCACCATAAACCATATCATTGTCTTTATTGCCCTAAAACAAATAAAACTGCTGGCTGACATTAGGCTTATTGTGGACCTCCAACATATTTTCAAGAAAATGTATTATTCATTATCATATTAAATAATTTAATATCATTTCTTTTTTATGTGCTGGTAGGGAGTATTAAAACCCACCACAGTTATTAGCCAGCTAAAGAAGTTATTGGCTAGTAAAAAGGTTCCATGCCCAAACAAAGAAACCTGATCAGTAGGAACATGTGATGACACGGCGATTGGGGATGTTAAGTAGCCTCTGGCATCTTTTTGGGGGGGGGGGGGTGGGGGGGATTTGGGGTCTCTGCAGCAGCCACAGTCCAGAAGAAGGACCCAACACCTGCTCCCATTGTCCCAGCGTTTATAAATGAGGACTGGACCCCTCTTACACCACTAAAGCCACTACATCACTGGCCTGCCACAGCAGGTAGCAACAGACAGATGACAGCAGGTGGATTTCAGTCTTTGGTGCCCCTCCTCAGGGGGTTGCAGGGGGTGGGGGGGGGGGTGCATTGAGGAGTAGGGAGGGTGGCGGGGGGGGGGGGCTTTTTTCCACAGGAGAAGCCAAGAGCCTCTGGGGACAAGGAAATCAAGAGAAACCCCCGACACTCCTTGGAGGTCTACCGTCCTGTAGCTTTTCACTCCAACCTAACAAAGCACACGTCTCCTTCAACAGCTAGAAACTTCTCAGAGCAGCCAATCAGTAACGAAATAGTAGTGAGCGGTAGTGAAATGAAACCCAACAGGATGGCGGGTTTCCAGGAACAGGGTTGGGCAGCCCGGCGTGTACTGCCCAGCTGGTGTGAGGAGGAATTTTCAACCCTTTCCAGGAACGTCAACGGCCCCCAGGGGCCCATCTTAGGCCCGCTTGTGGAGTTTTTTTTCTTCTTCTTCTCTCCTTTAGCTGCACCCTGCCGCCCAAGCGCAGTACCTGGCAAACGTTTGCCCCCCGTTTCCATGTTAACATCAAAGCGCAGCGGCGAGGCTTCCTGTGGTAATCCGACAGGGCCCGAAAGCACCTGCAATCTCGCGCTGATCTTTCCACATCATTTCCCTAAAGGGCCAGCGCTACTGACAGAAAAAGGCCCTGAGCACTGGTCCTTAAGAGGAAATGCGGTGCTGGTTTGGGAGCAGAGCATCTGGCCTGCGTCTTCCTGTGCCTCCCTTTCTCTCTCGCACAGAAAACACCGCCCCTCCTTTTTTAACACACGTGTAGAGAGAGAGAGAGAGAGAGAGAGAGAGAGAGAGGGTCGCCATGGGACTGGTTTCACGCAAAAACTACAGGCGTGAAAGCTGGTCCAGTGCACAGCCACAGTGTGAAAAAAAAAAATCTGTCTTAAGTGTTTTAGTCTCGTAACGAGACTTAACATCTTTTTTTGCCTCAAATAGAAAATAATAGTTTGTTTTAAGCTACTGTTTGCTTATACAAGTCATAATTTTCTTACCCAAATGGCAAAAATCCTCAAATGGGGTATAAAACAGGTATAAAAAGTTTTTGTCTAAAAATAAGAATAAAATACTTGCTGAAATTGACTTTCTTTTTTTTTTTTTTTTTTTTTTGCAGCACAGCCTGCTTTTTGGACCTTTTGCGTATCCAAAACGCACAATGTTCGTATTTGTATTACAGTGCGGGGAACGTTGGGCACGTACCCTGTCCTTTGAGGGCCTGTTTCTCTTTATCTGGCTCAGAAAACAGCGAATCTGACTCACGTTGAGAACATCCGGCCGTAGCTATCTGATTCTGATAAGGGCAGATTGCTTTTTCTTTCTTTGCTCAATAATGCCAACTAAAGGGAAATAGATGCGAAGCGACGTGGCTTTGATGACCCGGGTGGAAAGTGTTGCATCAGAAAACAAACTTCTGTGTGAAGGCAGTGTCACACAGGATGGGGTCACACAGGATGGGGGTGCGAGAGAGAGGTGCCCAAACGCTTCACGGGTCGCCTGCAGGCTCTCCTCGAACTCCACCGCCCATTTCCTAGTAAAAGTGACACAAAAATAAACTTTTAAGCTCCGGAAAAAAAACATTTTGGTTTCACACTGTTATTACATAGAAGCAGTGTGTGAAATCACCTCTAGGAACTGTGGCCTATAGTTGATAGTATATGCCTGTTCAAATCGCTGCTAGTTTTTTGTGCCCTCGATTGTGATGTTTAACCTGAGATAGGTTCAGTTTATAGCTGGTCACAGACAATGCTAAATGAAGACTACTTCTGGATAAGAACATCTGCTGTAAAAATACGTATGAAATATAGTATAGTATAGTAATATTGTGTTGACTATTGTGAAGCACTTTGTTACCTGCATTGAAAAGTGCTATACAAATAAAGCTATTATTATTATTATTATTATTATTATTGTTATTATTATTATTCAAGTATTATTATTAGTATTATTAGTATTCAAGGTCTGGGTGTTTCATCCTTCCATTTAAATTTTTTTGACATAATACAAGGGCCTTGGAAGACGAAATCTACACTATAAGGGACATTAAATCAAAATGGAGTAGCATTTCAGAAAATGTTTTCTCTGTGACATTTTAGCAAAGTATGAATGTACGGTTCTTGAGAGTAAGGCCAGTGACCCGCGTGAACTGAACTGCTGGGCTTCCGGAGGTTGCTGCAGCAGGCGGGCAGCAGTCAGTTAAGGAGTGTGTGTAGTTATCGGAGCTCTCCCCACCTTGATTAGCACGAGGGTAAACACCGGAGACAAATGGTAGCAAGATGGCCGAGCTCCCGGCAGCCAATCAACTGTCTGCGTCCGCCTCGCGTTGCAGACGCCACTCCAAACTAAGAGGTGGAGGTGGGGAAGGGAGGGGAGACTGTGTGTGTGTGTGTGTGTGTGTGTTGGGGGGATAGGGGGTTCGTGTGTGTGGGTGGGGGGGGGGGGGGTTTGAGGTGTGACGTTGAGGACAGGGACCACAGTGGCAGACTGAAATCATTCCAAATTAAGTGGATGGGGGGGAGGGAGCATGTGTGTGTGTGTGTGTGTCTGGGGTCGGGGGTGGGGGGGGGGGCGTGTGTGCGTGTGTCTGGGGGAGGGACGGGGTGGGGGGGGGGCGCAGGGGTGCTGTTTAAGGTGTGACACTTGAGGACAGGGACCACAGTGCCAGACGGTGTGTGTGTGTGTGTGTGTGTGTGTGTGTTGGGGGGGGGGGGGTGTATATGGTGGGGGGGGGGCATGTTTGAGGTGTGACGCTCAGGACAGGGACCACAGCGGCAGACTGGGTGTTTTCTCAGGTGGCCGAGCTCACAGGCCTCCCGCCAGCCCGCAGGAAGCGGCTCACGAGCCGGCGCTGGCAGGTCGTTACCCCGGATCAAAGGGCCGGCTGCCCCCCCCCCCCCCCCGGACCCCCCAAGCCATCCCCCCAGACCCCCCCCGAGCCCCTGATGAAAGACGCGGTATAAGAATAGCGGCTTCCTACACTACACCCTCTCTCTGTGTGCGGGGAAGATCTAATCTGATTAATCCCCCCCCCCCCCCCTTAGCCCAGCCCCACACCCACCCCAAATACAAAAATACAAGAGGACCTTAGAACAAACACAAGCCAGACACAAACAGGCGGAAGGTTAAAGTGTCCTTTAGAAGTTGCTCAGTGTGTGAGAATATATTGTACAATAATAGGGATTCAAATACTTTTTTTTCCAAATACATTGTAAATTTTTGGGGGATTTTATAATTGATAAATCCTCCCACCACATTTTGTTGCCCGACAAAGTTTAGTGAAGCTTTCAGTGAAGATATGTAGCCTACGTACATGTGTTTTCTGTAACGGTTGCTGCAGTCGGTTAGCATTTGAACCACATCATATGCATTGGTTGATTAAGGGACACATAATAAGTCAGTAACAGAACTACTCATCTAAAAAGCTGATGAACTTGCTGTAAGTGTAGATAATTTAGTAATATTATTATTATTTTTTAACTCTTGATTAGTGCAACCTATTCTTGAGAGGAAGTGGGTTATAGCTGCGAGGTTGGGGGTGGGGTGTTGGGAGAAGTGTTTCTAGATCATTTCGAAACTGCTGTCTCAGGGGTTGCATTTTGTTGATTTAGAAATGTCGCCTCCCCCCCCCCCACCCCAACCGCACCCGCACCCCTCCCCCCCACCCCCCACAGCTGGAGCTTATTTTAGCTGTTTTCCTGTCAACAGAGACACGCTGGGGATAGATAGTGCTGATCTGCTGGGGCTCAGTCTTGTCCAAGCACTGCTGCTGCTGCTGCTGCTGAATCAGGACTCAGATACAGCCCCCGCAATGCTAACGAAGGTCAGGCGGTCTCTCCCCCCCCCCCCACCCCCCCGTCTCACAGCCCGCTGACCAACACGTGCACGTGGCGACTCACGCTCCCCTCTCTCCCCCCCCCCCCCCCCCCGCCCCACCGAATTCGGCTCTGTCCCCTGTAGGGGACATGACATCAGTCTCTGTAGTTCTGTCCCCTGTAGGGGACGTGACATCAGTCTCTGTAGTTCTGTCCCCTGTAGGGGACGTGACATCAGTCGCCAGTCTTCGTTTCAGGAAGCATGTGTTGTATATAGTCAGGAAAATGGCGAGCATTGTTGGGCTGAATGGCCTGTTCTCGTCATTATGTTATGTTATGTTATGCAATGTAATGTTATATTAAATAATATTTTCAGAAAAATTTTCACTGCAACATTTTTTTTGTTGTTGTCATCCCAGATACTTGCATTGCGTAAAAATTAAATGTAAATGTTTAAACTTTTTTTCTGCAGAGTCATATTTATACAGTTTATATATAGCGACAAACAGTTTTCAATTAGTGTGCAGTCTGTCAGCTGCGAGACTGGGTTTCTTCCAATGCTAAATGCACTTCAGTGACATTGATGTTCTGATCTGAAATGGGGGGGGGGGGGTGTTGCTTTGTGGAAGTGTTCTTATTCAGCAAAGTGTTTAACAGCCATTTCAAACCATGTGATGCACAGACAACAAAAAAGAGCTCCATAGACACTGACACAGAAAAAAACCTGGTGAAATCAAGAGCCAAAATAAGACTGGGTGAGAACCAAAACACGGTAAACGCGAGAGGCCAAATATGGTGAAGGTGAGAGCCAAAACATTCAGATTCAGACGTCAAAAGACGTAACAAATGGAGGAAAGCACTGAGTGCGGCCTGGAGAGCAGCAGCACTGCAGTTAGCAGAGGCAGGGGTGCACTTCTGAGGTTAACAACCTTTTCATAGCAGACTCAGCTCCTGCCATAAAGCTACAGAGCCGTTTTGGGTTAGCCCCTGCTGCGCGCCGCCCACCCCCCCCCACCCGGGGCGCCTCGGACCCGTCCCAGCGCCACAGGACAGGAAGTGGAGACGGCGGTTCCCCCCTCTCTCTGAGCGGGCGGGACCTCACAGGGAGCGCAAGCACATGAGCAGCGGTCCCCGGGCACGTCGAACCCGGTCCGCCCCAGGGGCAGGCCGTCCCATACGGACCTCAGTGCCGGGGAACCTCCTGTGTGTTTTGGGATGGCCTCGGCTCTCGCCTGCCCACCTCTCGTTATCGCCTCACCAAACCAGACACCCCCCACCCACCGCCCCACCTCCTCCTACCAACTTTTCGTGTTTGCATAGTCATGTCCTGCCTCTTTCTTCAAGGTGAGATACAGGACCCCAGTTTTTTTTTTTTTTTTGGGGGGGGGGAGGGGGTACCACTAGGGCTTTTGGGCCCCATGAAAAGATCTCACATCGGGCCCCCACCACCACCAGAAAATCCAATGTTCTGATATTTTTTGAGGGCCCCTGTCAGTCAGGTCTTTTATCAGGTGGGAGTGGCAGTGGGGCGACCCCGAACCCCCCCCCCCCAGTCCCTTAAGGTGACTCGGTTTGGGGTATAAGGGGAGCACCTCGGACTCCAGCTCTGGAGAAGAATGTGCAGAATGTAAGGTCTTTGCGCGGGCTCGGACTCTTCCTCAGGGGAGGGGTCAGGGGTCACCCCGTCTCTCGGGACCACTACCACCCTTCCCCCCGCCCCCCCCTGCCTGTGCCATGGGAGTAAGGAGGAGCAAGGGGCACCCATCACGTGGGACACGGGACCCTAAATTTGCCCTGAGGCTGGGAGCTCTCCTGAAAACTTGCCGTGCTACGTTGTAAGAGCCCTCATCCTCTGTCCGTCCCGCTGTTTTCCAGGGCCAGGCTGGGATTAAAATAGCGCTTCCTGTTCAAACAACACGCCCCGTTTCTTATAGTTTAAAAAGAAAATACAGAAATTACCGGGAAATCTGACGGAAAACAGCAAGACTATAAAATACTGGTCATCCCACGCCCTGGAAAAACAGGGGAGCTCAGAAACACGGTGAAAAGTAAGAGACTCAAAATCAAAAAATCTAACTGTATCAAAAAATCAAACTGTAAAAAAAAAAAAAAATTTCCTTTAAAAAAAAATAAATGTCTGACATTGATGTAAAAGTTTTGTTTTTCACAAAGGGGAAGCACATTGTTTATCAGCCTGATTGATAAAGCATTAATCTGCACCTGTATTTGTGTTGGATTTGTACTCAATCTCTCCCGGTTGTTTGCTTTGGATAATTATCACGGAATAGTCCCGCCCAAACAGAGAAGATAAATATGTTTTTCTGTGAGTGGGGCAGAGAAAAAAAGGAAAAGAAACAGTCTAATTGTGTAATGTCATTGAACAGAAACATAACGACAAACAGGAAGTCAAACGGGCCCTTTTAGCTATCTGATCCTGCACTTCTGATAAGCATAATTAATTTATCACCGGGTCCTAAACCATGTGATCGCTCTGCTTTTGATTAAAAATAGAAACGGTTTACAATAGTTTCCATTCATTAGAATCTCCAACGAAGGGAGAAACCCTTCTGTATGATGAAGAGGTCCCATTATGAGTTCTGGGGTTCTAGTCGAGGTGAACGTCCTACGCCCTGATTAAACTAATTTCACTAGCAACTGTTGGCCGAATGAACCGCAGCAATGTAACATAAAAGTAATGATGCTCAATCACTCACTCACGCACATGCACACACGCAGACACACACGCTCACAAGCACACGCACACACATGCTCACACACGCACACACGCATTGGTGCTTCCAATCAGCAGAATTCTTCCACAGTTCCAAGGCCCATTTTGATGAACGCGATCCTAGGCTGCCAATCCTCAGCTGCTTGGCTCTTGCCACCCCCGCCCCCGTCCCACACCGACTCCCCCTCTCGTAAAAAACACACACACCTTCTCCACCCGCTCCCTCTTCCCCTGCTCCGACCCCCCCACCCTTGCTCTAAAGCACACAAACACACCTTCTGACAAACTTTGAAAACCTCTCTTTCTGCCGGACCAGGAAGTCAATATTTGAATAGTTGGAACTACCTGGCTCCCTGTTTGGGATTATCTTTGGTCCGGGGGGGGGGGGGGGGGGGGAGTGCATTTCTGCCGAAAACATTATCGCAGAGCCAAAATTGTCACGGGTCTCGCTTATCAACATCGTAATGACTGTCAAATCATTTCAGACACTCCTCTTGTTTTCGTTGTTTCACATCCTTACATAAATCGTGTTTAACTGTGAAAGAACTGCAGGGCTCTTAAAAGTGCCATCATCACTAAGGCTGGAAATCAGTGGGAGAACACAGAATGTACACACATTGCCACATACTTTTTTGACGCCTAGCAGCAACGTCTCCTATACATATATTTTTTTTTTCTTTTATATTTAGAATTTTTAACAGGTTCTCTGTAGTACAGGCCTTGCAAAAGGGCAAGAGAAGGAAGGAGAGAGAGAGAGACAACAGGGAGAGAGAGAGCAAGAGAGAGAGAGAGAGAGAAACAGGGAGAGAGAGAGAGAGAGAGAAAACGGGAAGAGAGATAATGGGGGCTTTTCATGCCTATCCGCATTGTCAATAAATACATTTTTTTAAAAGTTTTTTTTCCATTTAATACTCGGCTCAGAAGGTTTGGGCCGGGCCTGTGCCAGGCAGACGGGGCAGCTGCGGGGACCCTGAGTGCGTGCCACCGCGGGCGGGACATGAAAGGGCTGGCGCTCCATTGTGATGCCCCGGCTGCGACTGGGCACGCCGCGAATTAGCGCCGTGCATTGTGGGACCGGGGGGAAAAAAAACACACACTCACACACTCACACACACACACACACTCACACACTCACACACACACACACACTCACACACACTCTCACACACACTCTCACACACACACACACACACTCTCTCACACACACACTCACACACACTCTCACACACACACACACACACACACACACACTCACACACACACACACACACACACACACACACACACACTCACACACTCACACACACACACACCCGGGCCGCCTACAAAGGGAACCGCTCAGACTGAAAAGCAAACACGCGGCCGAGGTTCGGATCCCTCGTCTTTGATGACGGTTCCTGCCGCACAAGGGCCTGTTTTCCCAAGTGCTAATCCCACTTCCAATTGGCCGCCATTAACCCTGAATAGAAATCGTTACATAAGGGGAAAATATGGGAAGGGGTGTGCGGGAGGGGGGAGGGGGGAGGGGGGCGACGGGGGCGGTTTTACACTCTTTTTCACATTCGCTGAAAGGCCGTGCTCTTATCCAATTAACTCATTCTCGTTCCCGTCGCATTTACATTATTTGATGCCGCGGGTTAAATCCGCTTGGACTGCTCGGGAGCCTCCGCGACGCTCTGAATCCAGCAATCAGACCGTCTGCCGCAGAGACGGCTCCGCGGCCAGGCACACTGAACCGAGCGATTGTCCCTAAATAAATCATGACTCATTGAAATTAATGAGGTGAAAGAAAGGAGGGGGCGGTGCCTAATGACAAATATTTAAGACTAAAAGCTAATGGCCCACAAAAGAGCAAGCCTCCGGAAGGACTTTGTACACACATTTATTCGCTTCCGAAAAAAAAAAAAAATATATATATAATGGAAAAACAGCCAATGATAAGCACTGATCTAAGATCTATGCAGTTTATGTATTTGGGAAATTTATTGATAAGATGTCTTTTAAGGTTTTAATAATATTATCAGTCTAACTTATGACTCTGACCTGGGCACTTTGAACTGTAAAGAACAAAATTAGGTTTGCTCTAACAATTCAGTAAATTAATTGTCAAGTAAAATGTAAGGTGAGGTCAATAAACAAATAAAAGATTACTTTTTTGTGCCATCAACTAATCGTTGAGAGTAACTGTCGGATAACAGAATAATTATAGCAATGTTGTCATGGAAATGTGCGCTGGCATAGTGACTGACAGTTAACCTTTGACTGCGATCGTCCAGCAGTGAGCAAACGCGAGTCCGGTGGGGGGAGGGGTGGGTAGGGTAATGTAGACAGTAGGATGTTAAAAAGGAAATTTACAGTCATTTCCTCCGTGCGGTTTCGTTACAAATACAATAACATCCTGTTCTTTTGCGAGGCCCTGGGTGCCATGCCCGTGCGCGCGCTGCGTGCTCCTCCTCTGCTCGGTGCAATAAACAGGCGCGTGACTGCCAAGTAAATCCGGTTGAGATTCCCGAACTTTAAGTGTCCAAATAACCGCACACAATTGCGCGTTACTATAAGCTAAGCTCTTTTGGGTATGCGTTTCAGATAGCCTATCTAGAAATAAAGGTTTGAATTTGAAATATTTGCCAATTGTAGTCTACATTAGCCTAACGTGCCCCAACGTACGAAATAAGCGTTTAGACGTTCCGCCAGATTGGCATACTAAATGTACAGGAACCATGTTGAAATGCGGTCGCACATAGCGTGGAGCTTTATTCGTGTAGGTTCTTGAACACGCATTTCCAATAGCAGAAACATGGCTCATATTTTACCACGCCTGTGCCTGAGAGCCCGCAGTAGGCTATATTCGTCATGCACACAGGGTATGTTGGCTGGGTTTGGCGTAGCTATATGTGTCGCATGTCCCAAAACGAATAAAGTGCACATAGCACATGAGCTAAAAAAAAAAAAATAATAAATAATCCAAGACTGAACTAATCCGCTGGGCGACGAATTTCGTCCGAACTCGTCTTTACCTACTGCTTTTTCTTCGGAGTCTGGAGCGGAGCTGCGTTATATAATATTCTCAGCTGTCCTGCATTGCGTTTTTTCTCACAGGTATGGCCGTCCGTACAGCCGTTTTGGGAAACGCAACAATGGACGTCTCTTGAACAGAATCCTCGTCGCCCAACAGAAATGGACGAGAACACTCGGTCCCCGTTTGCTGCTTTATTGACGTCTGACGCAGATAAATGGCACGGGCGCAGGGTTCTCTCGTCAGAGATGGGGGAAAGATGTGCTCTTCACAATCGTTAATAATGTTTTAGGGTCGAGCGAATTCCTGCTACGCAACAGAATGAACGTTTTATTTACGAAAGCGATTGAATTCGTACTCAAATATGTGTCTTCAAATATTTATGAATTCGCTGCCGTGGAGGTTAAATGTCCGGAAATTAGCATACGATTTCAGGTCAAAGGCTCCTCGTGGGATAATGAATGGGCGAATACATAAATAAATACGAAGCGTGGCGCGAGGCACATAGCCACCCCATTCATGTAACGCTCTGACATTGCCCTTGTGACGGAAAGCTCCAAATTCTTCCATTCATGAAATCCGGACAACGCGCTTGCGCAATGAAATTCGGAGTCCTCCCATTCATAAAAATGTAGCCCCCGCACTTGCGCGCTGAAACATTATGCCCTCCCATTCACAAAAAAATCTGTCAGGGCATCTGCGCAGTACGTCCTTCACCCTCCCATTCATAAAAAAGCCATTTTCCCAAGTAGTTGCAACATCGTACCAAAAAGCCCGTGTCCCTACTGCAGTGCTGTTCGTGTCGATTGTGATAAAGGATTTTTCTTCTGGGTGGTTTTTTTATCTGGAACGTCTATTTTGGAATATACATGATACCAATCACAAAAAATAAGGAAATGCGTTGTTTTTCAGAACAAGTAAGTAATTTTATCTAATGAAATATCTTGAGAATTATATTCAGCAATACAGCTTTTGAGTGTTAAATATTGACGATAATGTTCATTTCGAAATGGTTATGCTTAAGGTTTGTTTCTGGTTCTGTGGTTAGCCTTATAGAACACCGAAACGTCCACCGTCCAGGTTTTGCAACAAGCTGTTCCTGTATATGCAGAGTGTGTGTGTGTGTGTCAATATTTAACCATGGGTTCTATCGTAACAAGGTTGTGTGAGAGGAACGGGACAGATTAAAGAACGGGAGAAAAGCAGGGATGCATGAGATCATATTCACACTGTTCGTTCTTTAAGAAGGTTGTCTTCAGCCTGTCTGTATTGAACGTCTCGTGCAAACCGAGCAGCCTATTAGGAACTGGTTGGTCTCATAACGCGGTTTTTGCCCACCATTCACATTTCACTGAGGATCATTGCTTTGACGGCGCGGCGCGGCGTCTCTTTATTCGTTGATGGTCTGTACAAGTCAGGTGGCATTGTCATTTCAGCTATACGAACTCTCGACGATAAAGAGCAAATCTATCGGTGAACAGAAAGAAAATTTAGCCAGTCGTAGCCTGTAATTTCCGAGAACCTCGGCCAATATTTGGTTCGCAAATCCAGTAGATATGGATTGATTCGCAAATCGTATTACCGCAACCTTTTCCTTCTGAACACAGCCCAAATTAACATGACAACATACGGAATACGATTAAGTAATATGTATGTCAGGTGAGAATGTTACGGCTGAACATAATGCAAGACTGCAGCCTCGGTTGAGAATCCACCAGCCAATATAGCGCAGATCGAAGATTCCGTCAAGTAGTCAGTTTAAACGACACTCCTACTGTAAATTCATACAGTTAACGATGAATAGAAAGAGAAAAAAACGCACAGGTACTCTCTGTATTATTGGCTGTGAAAATAATCAGCCCTGTGTCATCTGCAGTTTAAGTGCATATGCATTTGTCTCAACAGCACAGCCGAAGTCGCAACAGGTTTTCTTTTAACAGAATAAAATGCTTTTTCTTCATTTCCTGCATGTTTGTTGATTCGTGGATGGCCTTTTTTCTAATAATAATAATAATAATAATAATAATAATCATAATAATAATAATAATAATAATAATAATACAATATCTGAGATGCCCCTGTATCCAAACGTTGTTTAAAATGCTAATCTTAATGCTACAGAGGAGAACAATACAATGTGTAATATTTGAAATAATATCCTGCAACACACGATTTTCTACCCGTCTAATTTTTCTAGTTAATACGAATTTCCGAACGCTACCGGTTGAACTGAAATACAGGACAGTCGAAAGCTCATTCGCAGACGGGAAAAACAAACGCTTACATCACGATATCAAAAGTAAAACTATTTTGATGTGCAACACCTCAGCGTCACCGGTTGAACTCAAATATATTACTGTCGAAAGCTCTTTCACATAGGGATAAACAAACGTTTATATCACGATATCAAAAGTAAAACTATTTTGATGCGCAACACCGCATGTCGCGACATGGAATCCGTTCTTAAAATACCTCATAAACTACAAAATTCAGAGTGAATAGGATAACGCTGATTTTGCACCGTAATCTCTCGCGGGCATGTTACACATTAGCATGTATTATTGCATGTAACTGTTCACACTCAACCAGTTTGTTCGAAAAACGAAATTCACGTGAAAATTTTCGTGAATTCAAAAGAATATACATTTTAAATGAAATTATGCTTTTGAAAAGTAGAAAACCTTTGTCTCAGTTATTGGCAAGTAATGATTTATGCATAACGTCTTATGTAACATTTTAATGGGTACATTTGTAAATGTAATATAAATATGTAAAACCAAAAAAAAAAAAAAAAGAATAAATAAATCATTTCGTCCTGGCACAGCGCTGGCATAGCACTTCAGTCAGAAAACGGCACAAACAAAGTTGTTCAGCTGCCCATTCGAATCTAAACCTACATTCAAAAGCCTCCCCCCCCTCTCAACTCATCTGCAATAGTGACCTTTTATGGGCAATGGGGGCTGGGAACTGCAAATAATTTATAGAAAATTCATCGACCCGGCTCATCCGGTTTATGGCAGTGTGGCGTGGCGCGTACGGGTCTCCCTGGTGCCTGAGCTCACAGCTGGTCGCGGTGTTTCCCACAGGGCTGCTAGACTCCGGGCTCCTCTCTCTCTCAGAGTGATTTATGAAGGAGGACGCGGCGGACCCGAAAATGGAGTCCAGGGTCCCCCACCACATCCCCGGCGTCCCCTCGGCCGTCCTGGGGCAGCCCCTGCTGGACAGCCGGGTCCCGTACGGGCGCCTGCAGCACCCGCTCGCCATCTTCCCCATCGACCAGATGAGGTCGTCCCACGCGGAGAACGACTACATCGACAGCCCCGCCGTGGTGTCCCAGCAGCCCCACAGCCAGAAGGCGGCCCGGGGGGGTCCCCACGAGGCCCTGCTGGGGGGGTCCCCGCACCCGAACCCGCACCCGCAACACCCCCACCCCCACCCGATGCGCTGCGACCCGCACGACGTCACCACGCACCCCTGGATCTCCTTCAGCGGCCGGCCCAGCTCCGTCAGCAGCAGCAGCAGCACCTCCTCCGACCAGCGGCTGCTGGACCACGCCGCCCCCACCCCCGTGGTGGACCCCGGCCTGGCCAGGACCCCCCCGGCGGCGCCCGAGCTCCTGGGCTCCAAGCCCCCGCCCCCCCTCCTGAAGGCGTCGGCCACCCCCCAGGCGGCGGCGGCGTCGGCGGCGTCGGCGGTGTCGGCGGCGGGGGGGAGGAAGCACGCGCTGCTGTGCGAGGACTGCGGGAAGTGCAAGTGCACGGAGTGCACCCTGCCCCGGACGCTGCCCTCCTGCTGGGTGTGCAACCAGGAGTGCCTGTGCTCGGCCCAGAGCCTGGTGGACTCGGCCACCTGCATGTGCCTGGTGAAGGGCGTGTTCTACCACTGCACCAACGAGGAGGACGAGGAGGGCTCGTGCGCCGACCGGCCCTGCTCCTGCTCGCAGGCCAACTGCTGCGCCCGCTGGTCCTTCATGGCGGCGCTGGCGCTGGTGCTGCCCTGCCTGGTGTGCTACCTGCCCGCCACGGGCTGCGCCAAGCTCTCGCAGCGCTGCTACGACTGCGCCAGCCGGCCCGGCTGCCGCTGCAGGAACTCGCCCCCCTGCAAGGGCGGCGCCGGCGGCGGCGGGGGGGGCTCCGCCGAGGGCAAGGCAGGTGGGGGGGCGGTGCCGGGGAAGCAGCCGTCCTGATGCCCTCCTCGCCCCCACAAACCCAAACCCAAACCTAGCCCGCCCCTCCACCCACGGCCGTACCGCCTGGTTTAGCTCTTTCGCTTTATTGGCTCTCTGGAGAGGGGGGGGGGGGGGGATCGTCCCACCACCCAACAAAAAAAAAGAGAGGATTTTGGACCCCCCTTGCCCCCCATCCTCGACCCCCTGCCCCCTCCCCCCTGTTCGGGAAGACACAGGAAACCATGGTACTTACAGAGGATTAAAACAGATTGTCACGTCAACACCGCTCGACAGAGAACGATCCGGAAAAAACAGTGGGCACGGCGGCTTGGTTGGTTTCGGGTGCCAGTCTTTAAACTGTGAAGAGACTGGAACGAAATAAGGAAAGCTAAGAAAAAGAAAAGAAAAGAAAAGAAAAGAGAGAGAAATGTATGGCTAAATGCACAAGTCATCTTTCATGTCTCCTTGGCCATTTTCTGCTATTTATTACACAGCATCATGATCGCTCTCTCTCCCCGCGTTTTTAATTTATACAGAATGTTTTGTTTTTTTAAAGAAAAAAAGTTTTAAAAAAAGAATCCTAATTAATGTTTTGCTAACTGTTGTTTTTGTTTTTTGTTTTTTTTCGGTTTGTTTTGTTTTATTTTTTCCTCCCTTCGGGTAGCTATTAATAGATAATAATCAAAGTAACCTTTCCAGAAAGTGGAAAGGACAATATGTGCTGCTTTTGTAGAGTTGAATCGCCTAAATGACTAAAGAAATGGTGCATGTCACCCCTTTTACCCTCGACGCCAACACTCTCTCCGCTACGTGCCACTACCCCACCACTTCCTGTTTTCTCTTCACCAAAAAGCGTTCGCGTCTGAACTTTTTTTAATATGTACAGCAGGGGGAAGAAAAAAGCTGCAAACCATGTAAGGCTTCCACCTGTCGTAGAGCGTTTCAGTCAACGCAAGACAGGGAAGGCGTGGTTTCTTTTCTTGCGCGGTGGTGTAAGGTGACCGTTAGGTTTTTGTTCCATACCACGTCAGCCAGATGTCCAAGGGACACCTTGAAGAGGGGCTTGCCTTCAGTTATTCGGGACTGGACACATCCAGCTGGTGTTAAATGGCTATCTGTGAAATGCATGCGTCAGAAATGCCCTGCATGAAATCGTGGATGAGATGTGGGGGGGGGGGGAGGGGGGGCATTTTTGCTGTTTTAAAAAAAAAAAAGAGAGTGAAAAAAAGACACAACTCAGGGATAAATTCCTTTCATTTCCGTTTTGTGTTGCTCTAGAGAAGGCCACACTTTGCGCCAAGAAGCAAAGATGGCTCCAAGTTGGGTAAATTATTGACTATTTGGGAATTTTTATTTTATTTTTATGTTTTAAAAGAGGAAAAATCAAAAGTAATCGGCCAGTATTCCATGCTTCCAAGCGGCCTGTTGTAAAGAAAGACCCTTTTGAGTAAGGGGGGGGGGGGGGGGTAGGGGGGGAGGGAGGAAAAAAACTGCAATAAACTGTGGTTTATCGGGACCACCTTACTTAAACCAATCAACCACTTGCACATCCTTCTATCGATCAAGCGAACCCCAAAAGACGAAACAAAAGCACAGTTTGACGCAGGAAGAAGGGGGGGGGGGGATGAAATGGGCGTTTTCGTGTTTAGGGACGAAGGTGCCTTCTCACCTGCCGCACACAGTCCCTCTCCACTGCTGCTGAGCTCGGCCTTTTTATTGTAAATAACCGTTATTTTCGGAATATCAGGAGTTCTATTTTAGTGATTTGTATGGTATGCCAGGACTTTAGCCAATAGGAGAGTAGTATGCCGCTCCTTCTATTTTTGTCATCGTCGTCGTCGTCTTACTCCAGAGGGATCGTTTCGGTCGTGCACTTGACAACCGGTCAGATGATAAAAGCTCTTAAAGGTACGGTGTCCTTTTTTTTTTTTTTTTTTAGCAGGGTGATACATTTTTGAATTAAAGGGATACTTTCTCTATCCCCCCATCTCTCCTGCCCTCCCCCTCCCCCCCCACCCCCCAAAAAAACCCCTTCCATGTGCCACCCCCCTGTTCTTACATCTTACCACCGCCCCCACAGATATGGTAATGTTTGTACTTGTGATGTTACACAAAGCAAAAAATGCAAGTGCGGAGAAACAAACGAAAAAAAGAGAAAAAAACACTGTTCTGTCATGAATGTACGAGGCCATATTATTTTCACGTGGCTCTTTGTAGAGCTGCTTAAGGGTAGATGCCAAAATGAACACAGGAGAAGGAGAAAGAGGTCCAAATAACTAATGTAGAATTACAACTTGTTGCCATCACGTTAAAAACATGAATCACTGCAGGCAAGCTTTTTTATTGTATATAGTTTTAAGGACCTAGTAATCCAAGCCTGATAGTGTAGTTGTAAAATCGCATGGTACAGTATAATTTCAGTGCAGTACAAAAAAATATATATATTTTTGGGGGCAAGGTCATGGGCTTAAAGGAGGGGGGGGGGGCGATGACAGGTCTTTCTATCACAAACAGCACTTGCTTTAGAGAAGTGTACTGGGTAATAAAAAAATACCTCTTTGTTTATTTTATTCACGCTTCATTACCTCGAGAGAGAGGCAAGGCTAACTCCCCAGGTCCTCAGCACCTCTGAAACCATAGATTCCCAGAAACTGTTCAACAAATACTGCTGCAGTTCAGTCAGGCCCAGCCAACTTTCACCAACGTTTTTTACACCGATGTGTTCACAGGCGCATTTTTTCTTTTCTTTACCGGATATCCAAACTTGATTGACAAAATACAGCTGCATCGGCATTGGGTTTGTTAAAACTGGAACATCCCAAGTCAGATAAAAGATGGTTCTTGGTTTTTTAAAAATTATTATTATTTTCTTTTAAGTTTCACACACTTTTGCTTTGCCAACACCAGGATAGATGAAACTTCCCACAACTGCAGACTCTGTAATTTTTTATGTTGTTTTTTTTTGTTGTTGTTGTTGTTTGTCACCCATTTGCCTGTAAACGACACGATTAATCTCTTTTTAAAAGCAAACTCAAAGATCAACATTTTGTTCCGAAAAAAAAGGTGTGACTAAACATCCTTTGTAGCACCTGTGGAGGTCACCAGAATTCCATTGGCAGGATAGTTAACTTGTCCTAGTTAACCCTTCCAGATAGCTGGTTCATGCTATTCTATTTCTTGCCTTTACAATTTCAATGTTCAGAAAAGAAGCTATATGCCTTTGTCTTGTTCTAGGAAAAAAAAGGAAAAAAATCTCACATACAGTATGTTTCCCTTTAGAGATATATTTATTTTGAAGTTCTATTTTATATAGTATTTATTTTAGATGCCTTTTGTTGTTTGTGAAGAAAAATTTAAAAAAGCTTATGTCAAAAACGGAATGTACATTGAAATTAGAAATATATATTGTTAAATATGATAATTTTGTGTGGTGTCTTCTTTTCTCCTTTTGGTTGATTTAGAACCCAGACAAATGTGCTGCACAAAGTGCCTTCTGCTCCCAAAAAAAAAAAAAAAAGAAAAGAAAAAAAAAGAAAAATGCACCCTTCCACCATTTTAAACAGCTGGAGCGAGAGCACAGCATTTCATTCAGTGCCAAGAATATCAAAGTCAAATTACAAAAACACACAAAGGTCTGACTGCAGAATATCGCGATTCTGTTCTGGCCATGATACTCTGAAACCTTGGTTGAGACATTTCAAAATACCTCAAGCGCATTGTAAGCAATGTTATCAGCAGGAACTAAATTAGTCTCTGACATTTGCCAGTGCATTAAATTTTAACCAAGACTGGGCATGGGCCTTATAGATAATGTGGTCTGCTGTCATTGTCATGGAAGAGGCAAGGCCTTCTTACTACAATGGCGGCACGTCTTACAACACGTCTGCAGTACTTTTGGAAAATAGTATTGAGGATATTTTTTCGATACTGCCCATGGCGTACTAAAGAATATGCAGTACACAGTAGGCCTTACGTTTAGTACATTACATTACAGGCATTTTAGCGGACGCTCTTATCCAGAGCGACTTACACAACATTTATATAGCATTTTACATTGTATGCATTTATACAGCTGGATATATGCTGAAGCAATTTCGGTTAAGTACCTTGCTCAAGGGTACAACGGCAGTGGCCTACCCAGGAATCGAACCTATGACCTTTCGGTTACAAGCCCAGTTCCTTACCCACTGTGTTACACTGCCGTCCCATAGTACATATTCTGAGGACACAGTAGTTAGGAGGCTGTTTCAGAACAGGCCCTACTCTTCAAAGGGTTAACGGAATTTCTGAACTCTGTCTGCATGTAGTAACTTCCTTCCCCCCCCCCCCCCCCCCACACACACACACACACACACACACCGCCGCGCCCCCCCCCCCCCCCATACCACCCTTCTCTCCATCTAATTGAGTACTATACTTGGGATTCCAAGCCAGAAATGCCAGGTCACAACAGGAGTCCATGCATGCTGGCAATCTTCCAGGCCTCCCCCGTGTTCCACAATAAAGTTGTGCTCTAGAAACTTCCACAAAGGTTTAAAAAAAGAAAGAAAAGAAAACAGTTTTCAAAACCAAACGATCCCTGAACTGGTCTTGTATGCTTCGTTGTGAAATCGGCTACTTTCAGGGACAACGTTTGGTGAACTTTTACGATTTTACAAAGTTTTTTTTTATTATTTGATTGCTTGAAACTGACTTTTGCAGTAGAAGGATACCAGGTGGTATGCCTAACAATGTGTCGACACAGGCCTCCATTCCATCAAATTATTACACTGCAAATCTTTACCTCCATGAAGAAAATTTAAATAACTTTTAAGCCCCCCTTTTTTACTCGTAAAACATTTTTTAAGAGACAAAGGTTGTGAGACAAATTATAACATGTTTTTAAACAAAAGTCTGATTTGAGGCTTAGGCATTGATTTCTAGAATGTACATCTAGTTACTGATGTGCAAATAAACAGTGGATTCATGTTTGTTCATGTAGACCAGTTTTAATTGATAAAAAGGTTTTATTACTTATATTATTACCCACTATCCCAGCTGTTGGCCAAGCAACAAGTGAAAAATGTCTGACGTCTAAAATTGACCAAAATCTTAATTTTACTTAATGTCTCTAATAGGTAATAAAACAAACATAATAATAAAACGCAAAATGAAAATAAAGAAACTACTTTATCAGGAAAAAAAAAATATTAGGGGAGAATGTGAGGATTGAAGGGAATTAAAAGATGTTGACAGTTCACATTCATAGATTTAAATGTGCAACAGTCATATTCCTCTGGATAATACCTTATGCAATTTGACCACCTTCTCTAGCTAGCAATAAACATGCGTGTGGCCTCAGATAAATGCCAATTCTGCAGTAAACACGCACAGCTCTGCCTTATGTCCAGTTGCTTAGACAACATTTCAATTTTATGTTAGTGTTTGGCACTTTTTCCTACATATTTTACTGTAACATGTAGTCCTACTTGAAATCCATCGTTGATTTGATTGTTTTCCCGTCCTTGTTTTTCAATCTCATTACAATACAAGCCCAAGAAGTGTTGTGGCCGCTTTTGGGTACTCATACCCCGTAGATGCAATGGTTCAGTAGGTTTATTTTAGACTTCTTTGTGCTCAATTGCAGTTTAGCTGCAGCTGTTTGTGGCCTCACTGTCCAATCCCCACTGGGCAGAAGACTTAGCCGGACAAAGACATGGGAGTCTACCTACAAGAGTCCTCTGAGGACAACCATGACTCCACCGAGCCAGCTTGTCTGTCCCCTCCTAGTCCCCTGGCTAACTGACTGCATACGTGCAGACAGAGCCAAACTATGAGCAGGGAAATAAGGGGGAATGGAAGAAAACTTAATCCTTGGATGACCTGTCAGTCTCCCTTCTGGTCTCTTTCTTGTCTTGTGTATCCTCTGCTAAGTCTGCTTTCCTTTATTCCAAAAATCTCAGTCTGCTGCTTCAAACCCACATAAACACTTTTCCACATTCCCCTCTCTCTTCACCCCTCCCTCCTTTCTCACTGCGGATGACTTTGTGTCCTTATTTGCAAAGAAGATTAATGTCACTCGTAACTCAACCCCTCCCCAACCTGTCTCCGCACCTACTAACACCTCCTACTTCTCACCATCTTCCTTCTCTTTCCACTCTGACTAATATCTTAACTACTCCTAACATCCTCCTGCCCTATAACTTCTTCTGTTGATGCTACTGCCTCCACCATAATTAGTTAATCTGCAATGTCAAGCTTCGTTCCATCTTTTCTGTTATGAACAGCTCTATCAACCAGCATGGTTCCCACTGCTCTAAAAGAGGATCCACGTGTCTCCTGTCCTTAAGAAACTCAGCCAATATGTGCAACTACCACCCTATCTCACTGCTCTCATTTGTGTACAAAACTCTGAGACCAACTCTCTCTTTTAGCTAAAGAACAACCTCTTCACTCCCAACCAACCAGGTTTCAGTCCTGGTCACCTCCAATGAGACTGCTCTCCTCACAGTCACAGGGGCTCTTGACCTGGTGGGGGCTGAGCCATTTGACTCCGCCCTCATCCAGCTCAACCTGTTTGCAGGGTTCAGTAACTTCAACCACAAAATCCTACTGTCATCCCTAAGATGCAAAGATGGGGATCTTACGATCTACCCACATATAGTTTGGGCCACTGTTCACTGCTCTTTTTTCACTGTTCACTGTTCCAGGTGGCCTGAAAAGGGGGTATCACCTTGCCCCACATCTTCTTGATCAGCACTCCACAGGCTCTGTTTGGGGCCCTCTCCCCTTCTCTTTTTAGAATAAGCGATTTAAGCCATTTATTACCGCTCACAAAATGTTACAATCATTGTTATGGTGAAGACACCCGAATCTTTCTTGTTTTCTTCCTCTGATAGTGAACTTCTGTGAATGATGTTCATGTCCTCACATGCATAGCTGACATTGAAACCTGGCTGTCCATCCACCATCTGAAGCTTAACCTGGGGAAGACCTCCTCCTCCTGGTTTATTGTCATGTGGAGATTT
Source organism: Anguilla pacifica (assembly GCA_039654925.1). Taxonomy (NCBI): domain Eukaryota; kingdom Metazoa; phylum Chordata; class Actinopteri; order Anguilliformes; family Anguillidae; genus Anguilla; species Anguilla pacifica. Next base: position 4,601,173 of record CM077292.1, on the reverse strand, counting down.
ACGCGTCCGTCATTGTTGATGGCTCTGTAGGGTCTCCA
>CM077292.1:4591135-4596135 GCA_039654925.1 Anguilla pacifica | reverse complement strand
TGAAAATGCAAGGTTCCAAGCCCTTGCAAGTTGCTCTCGTGAAATCGATATAATTTTATGTATTGTTATTAAAATCTAAAAAATTTGATTGACAGATAAGAACATGAGATCTATTTTAAAAAATTGTGGAGAACAAAAAGATGAGAGCCTTAGCACTTAAGATTATGTTTCTCCTCTGGGGAGAAATATCATGCTACTATGTATTTGCACACAGCTTTATTGAGAAAGGAGTACTACTTTGCATATAAACAACCGAAAGGTTTTCATTTATGTACGTTCTTAAAGACTCGTGTTTTTTTTGTCCAACTAGTGAAAAACATACCTGCTCACAATCTACAGAGACCATTATCTGGGTGCAATTTACATGGGGTCACAAACAGGTTAGATCTGACAGGAAACGCGGTTTGCAGTTGATGCCTTGTAGGCATCGGCTACAATGTACCAAACTACAGGAAGTACGTTTTTTTTTTTTCAATCCGAAGGCAAAACACTCCCACTTTATCTAAGCTGATATTTACAAAATGTAAATATCCGCTCAGAAGGGAGTTTATATTTGTATAATCAAGGTACAACTCCAGCTCCCTGCGTTAGTATTTGGCCCCGTGTTTTCCCTAATCCTTTTATTAAATAGAAGTATTTATTCCAGTTTAGGTTTTACGGTTTTATGTCAGAGAAAGGCGCATGAGAAGGAAATGCATGTTATGGTTATATCCTAATGGAGTCAACAACTCATGCAAACACAGTCTTGTTTACATGCACGCTCACACACACACTACACTCATACACACACACAGGCGCACACACCATACACCACACACACATGCACACACACACACACACCCACGCCCACACACACATCCTCACATACCCTTACACATACGCACACACACACACACACCACACTCACACGCACACACACACACACCACACCACACACACACACACACACCCTCACACACACCCACACACACACATGCACACACACACAAACACACACGCACACACACACACATATACACAGACACACATGGACACACCATACACCACACACACACATGCACACACACACACACATACACATACACAGACACTCACACCACACACCACACAGACACACACACACTCACACCACACACGCACCACACACACACACACTCACACCACACACGCACCACACACACACGCCCACACACCACACACACACACCACACACCACACAGACACACACACACTCACACCACACACGCACCACATACACACGCCCACACACCACACACACACACACACACACACACACACTTATCATCTCCCCGGCTGCATGAAAACAGCCCTCCACTGAAAGGTCCCGTTCCCTGGGGGAAGAGGAGGGCGGGAGCCAGCCGAACTTGGCTCGCACCCCTGCAGCAGGGAACACGCCCACTTGGACGAGGGCTTCGGCTTGCTCAACTTCAGTGCATTCCTGCTAAGTACACTGTAAAAAACCAACACTTCCTCTGGTGGGGAACAGACAGAGAGAGAGAGAGAGAAAAGCCGCAAGAACATTTAATGAATTTGTCTGTCACAACAACAACAAAACAACTGGTGTCTTGCTCCCTCTCTCCTTTAATTTTTTTATTTTTCTCACAACGTTTTGCCTCATGACATTTGCCTCACTAACAAACAACATGACGTGCCACAGTTTTGACAGAAAGAAAGAATTAAATAAATGCTAGATGATATTTGTGACGCAGCACACTGTGATGTCCGGGCATGAGGGCTGGGAGCTCTCAGCTCTAGGGGGATGGAGAGATTAGGAGTCCCTGGCTTTCTACCCAAACCACCGCTCACCTTTGGCGATTTCTTTACGACGGTAGCGACCGCCTCGCAGCTTCCATGCTAGCGCCGCTTAGCTCCCGCCATAGCGGCTGGGGCTACCCTTACCTCCCATGACCCGCCAATTCATTTCTGTCCCCTGTAGGTGACAGAATGTCTCTGGTCTTCATCTCAAATATATCGCACATATATTTGGCTATGCTAACCCTGACACTACAAGGGACGTTCAATAAAAACTAAAATAAACTTAAAAACGTGAAAATATTTTCACTGCAAAATGCCATCCAAGGCAATTGTATTTATGCGAAACAAATTAAAAAACTAAAAAAGTATTTATTTTCTTTCTTCCAGGTCTCAGGAGGTTAAGGATTCCTGTGTTCCCACAGAGTGAAACACGCCAGGGACGGAGTGTACACAAAGCTGCCGAACCTTGCAGAAGTGCAGCAGTCGTGCAGTGACTGCACGGGTGGCTGCGTGGGTGGTGGCGAGGACAGCTGACAGATCCGGAATGTGACGGCAGTTTGTTTCCCCAGAAACCTGTGAAAATGCAACAGGTGTTTTTTTTTTTTGTTGTTGTTAGGGGTGGGGAGGAATTTCGATGTGTTAAAATGAAAAAGGGTAAAACATGGCTGCGGGCCTTGTTCCTGTTTTTTCCTCTTTTTATTTTATTCTTTCGGAATGCGACATTCCCTGTGTCCTTCCTTCTTGAGTTATGAATCGACAGCGTTCGATGGGACGGGAGGTGGGGAGGGCAGGGTGAGGAGGTATGGGGGTGGGGGGGTGGGGGGTGCGGTTGTTCTGTTTCTGTTCTCCCTGATTCTCATCACCCCTTCGCTCTCTGTCAACATGACTAATAGCGGGCGGGGTGGGAGGGTCAGGTGGTGGGGGGGGGGGGGTTCGGTGGGGGGTGATTGGGTGTGGGGGGGTAGGGTTGGGGGGGGGGGGGGGGGGAGTGTAGCGCAACCCCATCGCCGGCAGAATGTCCCTGAAAGCGAATCCGGCAGCGAGCGGGGGAACGGAAGCGGGCCGGGCCGCCGGCCCGCCCGGACAAAACGCCCGTCTCTCACCGCAACGATTTCCCAGCATTTACCCGGGCTACCGAGCTACCGCGAGGACGGGGGGAAGGGGTCCGGGGGGGGGGGGGGGGGGGGGGGCAGGGGTGATGAAGGGAACCCAGAAAAAAAACTGGAAAAAGGAGAGAAGATCCCTTCTTGACTGGGGCTGATCTGAAGCTCTCTCTGAAGCAACAGAGCGGTCTGTCTCCTGCCCCCCCCCCCTCTACCCCCCACCCCCCCCTCCCCCCTCTTCCTCTTTCAGGCGAATCCGCAGGCCTGTGGGAAGACACAATGAGTGTGGCCTACTCCTGCCAAGTCCCCGAGGATCTGCTGGGGAAGTGCAGTTCTCAGCCGTGCCGTAGTGCCCGTGCACCGGGGGCAGAGGACGTTGAATAGCCAGCCTGCTGCTCCCCCCCCCCTGCCCCCCCCCCCCCTGCTTTTTCTTTCTTTCCAGAGGATTTGAGCTATTTATAAAAAAAGACTTGAGATTTCATCCCCAGTGCAGTAGGCCCAACGGTAATGGCTTCAGTTAGGTTACATTCAACTCCTAATATTTCCCTTTTTTTTTCTTTTTTTTTCTTTCTTTTTTTTGTTGCACTTTTCCTTTCAGAAAATGTGTCTGAGAGATGTTGCCTGGCAACAGGGGTCGGTTGTAAACGGGTACAAAGGTGAGGTGAATGGTCCACATTGTTGCGACCCATTTTTTTTTTGTTTTTTTTTTTGCTCCTTGTTTTTTTTTTTTTTGTTGCCCAAAAACCAGGAGGTCTTGGAATATTGCGTCCGGTGTTCGGAGGCGGCCCGGAAGAACGGCCTTGTGGGAAACGTGCCTCGTCGGTCTCGCCTCATGGCGGCGGTCGCTGGTGGGGGGGCGGCGGCTCTCTTCCCTTTTCGAGCGTTCCCATGGCCGCCCCTGCGTCCCTCTGGGACGCGGTGCTAAAGTTAGCGCAGGCACAATGGCCGCGGGAGCGACGGGTCAGCGAAACAGGAAGTGGCCGTTGCGTAACGGGAATGACTTCACAGGAAGCGGGTCACACGGAGCGCTCGCGAAACGGACAGGCCCGCGAAATAAAGGATCTCTGTGTTCCCCCCGCGCGGGCTGCAATGACGCAGTTATGACCGCTATCGAGAGGGGGTGGGGGGTGAGATTCGGATGGGGGGGGTGGGGGGTGGTGAGGTGAGCGCACGTATCATTAGGCCTCCGGACGCCAAGCCATGGGCGACCGTGTGGGTGTGCTGCACGTCTGTGTAGGAGACAGTAAAACACCCGGTCAAAACCTCGAAAAATACAATGAAGGGGTCTGCTTTGTTCCTGATGTCCTAGAGAGAGAGACGGAGAGAGAGGGAGAGAGAGAGACAGAGAGAGAAAGAGAGATAGAGAGAGAAAGAGAGATAGAGTGAGGGAGGGAGAGAGAAAGAGAGAGAGAGAGAGAGGATATAGAGAAAGAAAGAGAGATAGCGAGAGGGAGGGATGTAGAGAGAGAAACAGCTTGGGGTTGAACCATGGAGGAGAAGATGAAAGCGTGGTGGCAGAGGGCTGATAAGTATCCGTTGCTATGGGGCGGGGGGCTCTGGGGTGGCACGTAGCCGCTAAGCCTCACACCACGCACTCGCCACCAGCGTGTGAGAGAACATCGCGGAAACCAGCCGCCCTCTTACCGAAAACTTCCGCGGTGTTCCCGAAAGACCGTGGGGGGGAGGGGGAGAGGGTGGGGGGGGGGGCGTGTCCTCAACTCCTCTGGCAACCGCTCCTCACATGGTGTTCACGAAATGCAGACGTTCATTGTAATCGGTGGCCTTTACAGCAGGACAGTCAGGACTTCCTCTGAGAAGATTCTGGAGGCCTTATTCACGTAGGCGTGCCGCTTCGTCAGGCTGTCTAAGGTCAGTCCGGAGCAGGAACTCGAACACGTGAGGCGCGTCCACACTGCTGACATTTTAACCCTTTAGAGAAGAGCAGGTTTTCTGGAATGTTTTTTTTTTTCCTTCTTCAAAATTCAGTCAGTGTTCTAGAACTCCACTGCTTTCGGTCACCAGTAGCGATTGTGACATCAGCATTAGAACGTTCCGTTAAGAACATTCCAATCACACACTTGTGACCTCACAGCTTGCGGGGCAAGGAGAGACAGGGGGACA
>CM077292.1:4553635-4586135 GCA_039654925.1 Anguilla pacifica | reverse complement strand
ATTAGGGATACGGATGATGTAGCTTAGCCAGAGGAGCTCTTAACCCGTCAGGGCCTCGGTGCTGGTGTTTGGGGGGGTGCAGGCCGACGTCCGGCTGAGGGACTTGAGGCTTTTTGGGAAGAACTGTGGGGGCTCATGGAGGGATCACGCTGGAGGGGGGTGGGGGGGCGGTCGGGAGGGCGTCCAGGACAGTGTGGTCAGAATGGGCCCGCTGGTCGGGGGGGGGGGGGGGGGGTATTCCAATGTTCTGCCCCAGCATCAGGGGCCACCTGCTGAGCTGACTGGGGTCGGTTGCCGGTTCTCCTGCGGTCCGCAAAGCGATTTCACTGCATCGCAGAACGCGTGGGTGTCCTCGGTTTCCGAATAACTTCTGGACTTCCTGAGACCACTTATGTTCTACGATGCTGAGCTGTTGTTCTTGGAGTCCGAACGCGCACGTCTGTCCAGTTTGGAGGCAGCGATGGGGATTGCGGGCTGGGGAGAGAGAGAGAGAGAGAGAGAGAGAGAGAGAGAGGAGCGGTGCGGTTCTGTTTCCAGGAGATCGTTTACATCGCAAGAAATTAGACTTTGTGACACTTTTAGGCAGGGCGTTTAGGCGCGTTGGAGCTTATTGGCGGGGGTTGAAATGCCCAGAGAACTGCGACCCTCTAATTGCCACCGACTCCGGAATGTTCTTCCGCGAGGGCGGCGACGCAGCTCGCCAACGGTCAGAGACGCGGAAAAAGGCGCCGCTCGGCCCGGCCCCGGAACTTTCCGCCCCCCACTCCAGGCGTCGCCGTGACGAAACACGGGGGGGGGGGCGAAAAACAAAACAGAAAAACGAAGGCCGTATGGACAGCGGCCATCGATTCGCACGCGGTCCCGCCCCCTCGCCGCAGCGGAAGGGGGTTTTTTTTTCGGCTTCGAACGGAGAGGAACAGAAGGCGCCGGTCCCATAAATGGACGGGCCGTCCGACGCGTGGAGACCCCGTCCGACGGTCAGGGGTCCCCGCACAGGAACCGACAGCGCACATTAAATTAATTCACCCCGAAATCAGACCCAGATGAAGGGCTGGAAATGAACACCAGAACGGGAGGAAGTTTGGGGGTGGGGGGTGGCGAGGTGGGGTGGGGTGGGATGGGACGGGATGGGGAGTGGGGGGGGGGGGGGGGGTACTCTCTCTTTAGGCCAACGGGCCGAATTAGGAGAGGGATAAACAACGTGATTGCTAATAGCGGGACGTTTTGCTTTAAACAAACATCCTCGGATGCAGGCAGCTGAACACGGTCCTGCAACGCTCCTCCTGGTCGGCCATATTGCTCCCCGGGCAACGCAGAGGAGGAGGACGACGACTCGCTAGAATCTCGTATGTTAACATACACACGCACATATTGAAACGTTCACACAAAACATGTTTCCATGCATGATCGTTCATCATGGATTCACATATAACATATAAGGTGCAAGTTTTATTAGATCATCTGAGTGTGGCATTGTTTAAGACCAAACTGAAGAGACATTTTATAGATTAGCTTTTACTGTTTTTTTAATTGCATTTATTTTCTGTAGTCAAATTTTAGAGATTAGTTTTTAGTCTTTTAATTTATTTTCTTTTCTGTTTCCTTTGTTACTATCTACATTTTGAAACTGCTTTATTATTGATATATTGCCTCAAATGCACTAATCTACATACTACAAATATTCTTGCAGTGAAGAGATACATGTGCACATGCACAAACACACACATCTGCATCCTTACCAAGGTTTTCACATATATTGTACATTATTATGGATGTATTATTAACATTTTGCTAACATGGATGTGTAAATTGACGATATACACATATACACACATTTCATGCATATATAAAAATTAAACACACAAATGCACGCAAACACACACATACACATTCATACAGAGTATAGACATTTAGACGTGTTTATATGCTTATATCAATACAGGCCCTCTAAAGTTAACAGACATGTGCATGTGTACACATTCAAGCACGCATAGTCCCCCATTTACATCCACTGTACGCATACAGAGTAATCTATGCACTCATATCAACAGAGACTCTGCCACAGTAATTACACAGACACACACACACGCTCATGCACGCACTCATGCACACATACACACACACACACACACACACGCATGCACACACTCATGCATGCACACACACACTCACACACACACGCACGCTCTCTCTCACGCACACACACACACGCGCGCGCTCATGCACGCACACACACACACTCACACACACACACACGCTCTCTCTCACGCGCACACACACACACACACGCTCATGCACGCACACACACACTCTCTCACACACACACACAGACACACACTCATCCTCACACTCTCCTCTCACACACACACACACACACACACACTCCTCCTGCTTGGTGACCTTTCCCCTCGCCCCCCCCCCCCCCCCCCCCGCACGCACATGTGAGTTAAGTCATTAGCAGGGCCTGGAATGTGGAGTGCAGGGCAGCAGCGGTGGGCCGGACCCAGGCAGCTCCTCTTCAGCCTCAGCTGTTCCTGACGGTCCCCTTCACTTCCTGCCCCCCCCAAACCGCCTCCCCACTCCCTCTCAAACACACATTATTTGCACAGGGAAGTATGCCTTCTGTTTTTACAGCCTCTGCCCTGGAGGGAGAGGAGGAGGGAGGGAGGGAGGGGGAGAGAGAGGAAGGAGAGGGGGAGAGAGGGAGAGAGTGAGAGAGGGAGGGAGAGAGAGAGAGAGAGAGAGAAAGAGAGGGGGGGGGACAGAGAGAGAGGAAGCAAGAGGGAGAGAGAGAGAGCGAGAGAGGGAGGGAGAGAGAGAGTGAGAGAGGGAGGGAGAGAGAGAGAGAAAGAGAGAGAGAGAGGAAGCAAGAGGGAGAGAGAGGGCCCTCCCTCTCAGCCAGGTCAGGAACATTTCTGCACAGGAAATAATCTCTTTGGGTTTCAGGTGGACTGGGTCCAGGAGGATCTATGCAATCTGCTCTCAGCTGCAGCGCCCAGACAGCGAGCGAATCCGGGCCGGATCTGCACTGAGCCCGGCCCGGCAGCGCCGACCTCGGGCCAGAATCGACCCAGACCCGGCCCAGAGCTGCTTGCTATCAGGGTATAAAATCACAGAGTTCACAGGCGTGTCCTGTTAATAGAAAGATAACTTAACAGCATACAGTTCTGGCACCTCCAATGCCTGCAGTATATTTCTGTTGATATCCTGGTTGCCCCTTGTACATTATTCTTCAGTCACGATGAATATGGTAGGAAGTTTTAGAGTGTAATTCAGTTTTATTATTTCTGTACAAATTATAATAATTTGCATTGTGTATGGTCTTTGGTGTATTATGGATAGGCTTTGACTGGATGCGGGCTTCCATATTAACCCACGGAGGCATCTGCTGTGGGGCTCTGCATTCAGGATAAAGTGTGAGGCTATCATGTTTATTCAGAGAATGAAGTGTGGGGTTCTCTGTTTATTCACAGAAGTGGGTAAGGATTTATACACATCTATGTGTGTGGGGTTTCTCTGTGTTTTTACAGAACTGGACATGGGGTACATTCACACATAAACATTTTTAACCAGGGCTGGGTACACGGCTTCTTTATGCACATTTTACTCCGTATGGGTACAGGGGTGTCACTGTATGCACAGAACCAGAATATGGGGTTGTCCTGGGTTTCTAAAAAAAAAAAAAAAGTCAAATACATGAGGTTTCTGTATTCACACACAGAACTGGGCAGAATATTTCATATTTATTTACAAAGAAAGGCTTGGGGCATCTGCATACACGGTACCGGACATCGGGTCTCTTTCCAGAACAGGGCACGGTGGCCTCTTGTTTGCTCGAGGTCGAGGTTGTGCATTAACGCGTAAGGTCGTGCGGTGGTTTCTGCGCCCGCGGTTGAGAATGGAAGGGTTTCAACGTGCCATTCGGCTTTCTGGAGCGAGCCGGTTATGATTTATATATGAATGCACAAGCTACTTACGGCTTTCTGTTTTAGAATACGAGCCTGCGTATGTTTTTTTAATTTATTTTTTATTTTTTGCAGGGGAGTGGTTATGATTTATGTATGAATAGGCAATGGTGCACAGCTTCTGAACTGATGCACTGAGTCAGGTATGATTTATGCATGAATACGTAGTTGTGTAGTTATTCTGGGCGCTTATGCAGTCTATTATTGTATTGTGATGTGCACTTTTCTGTGTTAACGTACAGTGCATGTTAATGCATTGCAACTGGGTGTTACTATATGGAGACTGTGACAGTGTAACTGTGTGTAGTTTTGTGTGTTACTGCAGAGAGAGAATTTTACTATGTTGTTTTTTGTGTTACTATGTGGAGACTGTAACAGTGTAACTGTGTAGTTTTATGTGTTACTACAGAGAGACAGTTCTACTATGTGGTTTCTTGTGTTACTATATGTAGGCTAACAGTGTAACTGTGCGTAGTTTTATACGTTACTGCAGAGAGACAGTTTTACTATGTTGTTTTTTGTGTTACTATATGCAGACTAACAGTGTAACTGTGCGCAGTTTTATGCGTTACTGCAGAGAGACAGTTTTACTACGCTGTTTTTTTTGTGTGTTACTGTTGGGGCGGAGGCCTTGACCTCCAGTATGTTTGTTTTCCTCTGTGTCTGAAACTGGCTTCCATTCTGTTTTTCTGGGTTGGAATCCTGCCCGCCCCACACGGGATGTTCTCATTCCACAGGGTCCCCGGGGGCCATCGCTCTCCCCCGTCCCATCTCCTGAACACTCAGTCAATTCTGGGAGATCGGGAGTGGAGTCACGGGGTTGGGGCCGCAGTTTTTTTCCGGCCCTGTCACCCGCCGACACCCCCGTCGCCATTCACGGCAGCCCCCTAGCCACCCCCCCGCTCCCCCCCCTCCCGAGATCCATTGGGTTTAATTCAGACAGTGTTCAGTCTGACACCACTTCCTGATAAACCCTTTAAGGTGTGACATCACAAATATGTGATTAGAATGTTCTTAACTGAACATTCCAATGCTGATGTAACAATGCAATGATGTAACAATCACTATGGGTAACTGAAAGCAATGAAGTTCTACGACACGTAGTATTCTAGAACACTTATTCTTAGAATAAAACAGACATATGTACATTCCAAAAGCCTACTCGTCAAAGAGTCAAGAATCTTTTGCCTTGTTGTCTCCCAAAATGGAACAACCAATTGTTTTCTTAAGCCTAACTCATAACTGAAACCTTTTACCTTCAGCTGGGGGCAACTTCCCTGAACTTAGCCTCAAGTTATAACTGTACGTACAAGGCTTTATGATGGCTCCTATAAATAGTACAATGTAAGCACTTAAACTCCCTCCCATTATGGATTCACTAATTACTCCAGGCTCTCGCATGACTGTAATGCCACCCATGCGTGTACACTCCTCCAACACACACTCACGTGAGAGCTGAGTGCAGTGGGTGCAGGTTCGTTTCCCAGGTAAGACACTGCGCTGTACCCTTGAGTTTAACCTTCACTGCTTCAGTATATATCCAGTGGTTAAAATGGACACTACGTATGAATGCAAAACGCTGTGCAGATCAGTCTGGATAAGAGTGTCTGCAATGTAATGCAATGTAATGTAATGTAACGTACTGACTTGCAATGGCAATGTAATGCCTTCCACTCTACAAGCTCTACAGGAGAACTAGCGGTGAATAAGAGGACAGCCTCTTACTCTCACTTGCAACAGCTGACAACCAGGAGATGCCCTGCAAGTAGACAGAGAACGCCTTTGTAGTGGTAACCAGAGGAACCCTGGTTGAATTAAGGGGCATGGCAGTGGGGGGGGGGGGGGGGGTTTGGTTGGGTGGAGATGGTGGTAGGTAGCGATTACAATGTGTGGGGGGCCGGGGGGGATTGATTCGGAAGAGATAAGATAAAGAACAACACGCCTCCCGTATGAATCCAATACAGAAAGTGCTTTTTTAAAAATACTTTCTACTTACGGGACGAAAGCCTGTTCCGATCAACCCAACGAGGCTTCCTGGTCATCGTTGACTAACGGCACAGCCTAGGTGCAAACCAGCCATGCCAAAGCCCGATTAACGAGGCCGAGCTGACGGCGATCGCTTTTCACTGAGCGAGCCGCGCCGGGACCCCCCCGCGAACACCGTCCGTTCACACGCTTCGCCCAGATTGAGATTAGGATCGAGGGCTTGTGAGGAAAAGGCGAAGAAAAGGTAGAACGGGACCAGGGAACGGGAGAAAGAGAGAAGCACTGTTCACCGGTTTTTTGGCTCGGGATTTTATTTTTCATTTTTTCTTCACCCGTCTCGAAGACGGAGGGGAAACGTTTGGGCAGCCTGGAGCGACGGATTGTGTTCGTACGCGGGCCGCATGTGGGATTCGGGAAGGCCTGTGGGGTCGGACCTCTCGCTGTTCGGTACATCGTAGAGAGGAAGTTGGTCAGGCTCTCTGTCCTCTCATACCAGTGGGATAGGATCTGTGTGGAACCGGCCCAACGTTGTGGCGTAGATGTTTTTCTTTCTTTTTTATTTTTTAAAGACACGTGGCAATGGTAGGCCTGTTCAAAATTCAGCCTCAAAAAAGAAAAACACGCAATTAGCATGAGAGAGAAGCATGAATCCCTCCTTCTCCTCTCTTTCCTTGCTTCTCCTCTTTTCTCTGTCAATATCTTACCACAAAGAGGATGTGGTTCCCCGGTGTCCTGGCTAAATTCCCACCCCAGCTCTCTCAACATGCCACCTAATCATCCCCCAGTTTAATTGGCTAAAAAAATTGTTCTCTCCCTCTCCACCTTAGCTGATGTGTGGAGAACGTTTTGGCACAAAATGGCTGCCGTGCATCACACAGGTCATCACCCGTTTAATCATAAACTGTGAGCAAGAACGTTTCCAAGAACATTTCGGCATTCATAATTTTTTTCTTATCTGTTTTTGTTCATGACTGTTTTTACTGAAGCTAATCACATGAACAGGAATTGAAAAACAGTCAGCATACACCTAGGATGCACACGAAAACAAAGATCTGCAAATGTGTCGTGAATCCCACATTGGTTCTTAATAGGAACATTTTTTAAAAACAAAAGTAAGGATCATTTAAGAAAAGTTTTGTGAATGAGGCCCAATAGGTTTTTTTTTCCCCCCTCTCCTCTTTTTGAAACATGGCACTGTTGTAAAACATGAATGTATCCCTTCTTGTCTTTTTTTCCCCCTTCTTCTTCTTCTTCTTCTTTTTCTTCTTCTTCTTCCTCTTCGCTGGCCTGTGGTTTTCCTCCGGCTTCCTCCAGTAATTTGTCATGTTGACCACATCCAGTTTGGTTTTTCGGCTGGTGCCCGGGCTTGGTCGGGGCTCGCCTCTTCTGGAACTTTCTACCCCCCGCACGGGGCCCTCCCGTGCGGTTTCTAGCCCAGGGCTTCCAAAACAACGTGGCTGTCCTCCCAGGGGGGGGGGGGGCGTGGGGCAAGTTCTGGAGCAGGGCACACAAGGCAATGTTGGCACAAAGCCCCCATCCCCCCTGCGCGCACGCAAGAAATAACCAGCGACCGCTCCAGCTGACGGACGAGGCTCCATTTAGCCATTTGCGCTATTTTCTAACTTTTTCTTGTTGTTTGTGTTACGAAATTAGGAAAAGAAGAAGAAGAATTAGTAGAAGAAGAAAAAGTAGAAGAAGAAGGAGGAGAAGAAAAAAAGAAAAGAAAACTGGACTGCAGTCTTAGCGGGTCAGCCCTCGTTCTTGCGAGCGCAGCCAGAGCCGAGATCTTTTTTGGCCGTACGTCCGTCTACAAATCTTCCACGACAAAATGTGTCAATGAACCCAGAAGCAAACAATGAGAAAGAGAACTCAACCTGTTTATCGCAAGAAGAGCAGGGACCATCCACGAGCACTTCTCCTCTCACTAAACATGAACCCGAATGAGGTCTGAGAAGGAAAACTAAAAAAAAATGCCCCTGAGTTTTATGGTAGACATCTGTGAAATTGCAAACGTATGAAATACTAAATAGCTGACATGTAGGTAATTGTATTATTCATGGTGAAACATCATAAAACATCTAACATTGGTTTGATATACAGCCGGCTACCGTATTGCTACCATTATTTACATGGCAAAGTTCTGTCAACCCAGTTGCCAGTATTTTACCGTAAAATTTACTTTTCTTTTGTTTTTGTTTTTTTAAGAGTGAAGTCCAAGCGCTGTTCTTATTCCACACACAGGCCCTCAGAGTCCTGTATCCCCAGTGGAATCACCCCTTTTAAAGGGGGCATTTTTACCCTCAGGTGGAAACATTAAATTTAGGGGGGACTTTGCTCATAACCCCTCCCGGTTCACCGCCAGCCCAAACAAAAAAAAAAGAAAAAAAGAAAATGGAGGGCAGTGGTGCGTATTAGTGACAATGGTAATGTCCCGGGACAGGGCGTGGGGGGGGGAGGGGGGAAGGGGGGGGGGGGGTTTGGGCAGCAGACGGCATCACTTAGCACTTTATGGATCATACTTCCTCAGACTAATTCCATAATTTATTGCCCTTGGAAAAGAGAGCTGATTGCAGGCAGGCGGTGCCAAAGCGGGTCTCCTGACCCCCCCACCCCCTACCCGCCCCCCCCCCCCCCACCCCCCACCCCCCCGGTTCACCACAGCTCAGCACAGAGAATGATTGTAAAAAAACATCGTGACCCCTTTGCTCCTTTTTAAAAAAAAAAATTAGCACAGGGAAATAATTAACCTACTCCAGGTCTGTGCCGTCTATTTATGGTCACCCAATAAAGCCAGCGGGACGTCTGGCAGGGGCCAACGTGCACCACACCGCCATTATATATCTCTCTCCCTCTCTAGCTCTCTCTCTCTCTCTCCCTCTCTACCTCTTCCTCTTGCTCTCTCTCCCTTTCCGTCCCCCTCTCTCTCTCTCTCTCTCTCTCTCTCTCTCCCTCTTGCTCTCGCCAGTGGAGGTTCTGAGAGCAGCAGAGACATGGGCCCCGCTTTTAAAAAACCAAGCAGAGCGACGCGAGACCCAAACAGTCCCGAACGGCGCGTCCGTCACCGCCGCGCGTCTGAAGGGCCGCAGGGTTTCTTTCGTTTTTTTTTTTACTGCGAATGTGACCCCGGCAGGGTTCCGCGTCCTTTTACAAAACCCGAGAAACTTCGCAGTGCTTTCTGATGCTTTCTCTCAAAGCGCTTAAAAACATGTATAATGAAAGGACTGTGGAATTTTCCTCCCTCTCCTCCATTTTTGTGAACGGGAGCGCGTCGCCTTCCCAGCCTGGCTATCGTGACGGAGACGACGGCACTCTCCCCGTCCTGCTGCGTCAGCTCCGTCACGACAGTGAGGTCGAGAAGACAACAATGATGTCACAAGAAAGAGGGGCAGCACGATCACAAACTGCTAACTGCTAATTGGGCTGATTTTCATCGTGTTTTTGAGCAAGGGGAGATCGCGTTCTTCTTCAAAAGTCATCGCCCTGACAAAGCCCTGGTCGTCTGAAACGCATGGAATTCTCACGCAAAAAAAAAAAAGAGACCAGTCCAAAGACGCGAGGGAACCGGTTCATGGCCGAAAAAACGGCGGGTGACAAACGCGGCTAATCCCGCGGCGGTTTGGGTCCAAACCGACCGACCGGCGGCTCGAGGCGCGGCTTCCCCCGCCACCCGGAAGATATCAGCGGCGCGTTTGCGCCCCAGAACACAAGAGCGCCGGTCCAGAGGTGCGTGAAGAAAGCAGCGCTCAGCGCTCAGCGCCCAGCGCAGCCGCCTCACCCCGCCGGGGCCTTCCCAACCACTCCGTCTCCATCTGCAACGTAAACGACGGCCCTCTCGCCGTCAGGAGGAGCGGCGCCTCCTCCTCCTCCCCGCCGGAGAGGAGAGGCTAGCCGAGCGCCAAGCTCGTTTTTTAACCTTCCCGGGGAAAAGACATTCCTCCCTGATGTGCTGTAGTACGTCCCCGGCCGTTACATCCCCTCTCCGGGACAAACAGAGAGCACGGCCACGTTCGCCCCGGCCGGATAAACGAGCCCGTCTCTTTGGCCGCGCCCGTCGTTTCGTGACGTCGGCGTCTCGGAGAGCGTCTGGCGCGCCGCGCCGAGCCGGGCGGATGAATTCCGCGTTTGTTTTTGTTAAACGTGACAGCAGGAAGGAGGAGAGATGGACTGGCACAGGAACCGCGGGCCCATTGTGCAATACGACGGCCACCGCGAAACTATCTCCCTCTCTTTTCCTGTCTGCCTCCCTCTCTCTCCCTCCCTCTCTCTCACAACCTCCCTCTCTCTCCCTCCCTCTGTCTCTCTCACTCACTCACAACCTCTCTCTCCTTCCCTCTCTCTCACAACCTCCCTCTCTCTCTCTCACTCACTCACTCACTCACAACCTCTCTCACTCACTCAGTCACACACTCACAACCTCTCTCACTCACTCAGTCACACACTCACAACCTCCCTCCCTCTCTCACTCACTCACTCACAACTTTCCTCCTCTCTCTCACTCACTCACTCACTCACAACTTCCCTCCTTATCTCTCTCACTCTCTCACTCACAACTTCCCTCTCTCTCTCACTCACTCGCTCACTCACAACTTCCCTCCCTTTCTCTCACTCACTCACAACCTCCCTCCCTCTCTCACTCACTCACTCACAACTTTCCTCCTCTCTCTCACTCTCTCACTCACAACTTCCCTCCTTATCTCTCTCACTCTCTCACTCACAACTTCCCTCTCTCTCTCTCACTCACTCGCTCACTCACAACTTCCCTCCCTTTCTCTCACTCACTCACAACCTCCCTCTCTCTCTCACTCACTCACTCACATACACAACCTCCCTCCCTCCCTCCCTCTCTGAACACACACTGCAGAGCTGCACGCCTATCCTAAAGAACGTCCCTGCCGTATGTAACGTCATCTGTCATTTTTCCCTCAGACTCAAATACACACAAACACGCTCAGACGCACGCACAGCGCACACGCACACGCACACACACGCGTCTCCCTCTTCATCACGCTCACGCACGGACACACGCCACGGACCGCACACGCCTGTTTTCTCTAACGGAACAGCACAAATAAACGCGGCCCCTCGTTCTCTTCCTCCCTCTCCCTCTCTCTCTCTCTCTCTCTCGCACACACTCACGCCACACGTGTTCGCATCATGTTCACAGGCACACGCGTGTGTGCTTCGCACGCACCCGCTCCTGCACATACACACGAGAGCACGTTTCTGTGCCGTTACCACGGCGAACGTTAGCGTTAGCGGCGACCGTTAGCGGCGAGCGTTAGCGGTGAGCGTTAGCGCTGGACGAGCCAGTAGAGAGGGGCCTGCCGAGCGCACGCCAGAGAAGCTAACATCTTTTCCAGGTGGGCTGTCTGCTATAATATTCGGAAGCTCCCTAGGCGAGCGCCCGTCCAACTGTACCCGTGGTGTTGAAATGTCCTCCCGGAGATTTACCGACCCCCCGAGCTCCCCAGGTGGACGTCCCGTGCGCTTGGGGCGCGCGGAGGGGGCGGAGCTTCGCGGCGAGCCGCCATCGAGGCGGGCAGCCGGGAGCCCAGGGGACTAAAACATGGAGGACGGCGGCAGCGGCGGCGGCGGCGGCGGCGGGGGCCTGGGGGGCTGGTTATGTCATCATTATCATTTATTCCCGTTTCCGCGGGACCGTGCGCGGGAACACGGAGAATCGCCAACGCCGTCCCTGCGTCCGCCTTCCGTCCGGAGAGGAGACGCTTCCTGAAAAATGGAGAATCGCTTCTGAAAATGTGGAGAAGCAGCAGGTCTGGGTTAGAACTTGCTCAGGCCAGGACGGTCTGGCTTCGATCAGAGGTTCTCTATCTGAAGCTTGATTACAGATTTTGGAGGGAAAATACACTTTATCAACATGCCCTGACATTAAGTATTTTTTTGGAATGTTTTTTTATTTTTTTTTGAAATTCAAAATCAGTGTTCTAGAACTCCACTGCTTTCTGTCACCAGCAGTGATTGTGACATCAGCATCAGAACCATTAGTTAAAAACATTCTAACTGCATATTTGTGATGTCACACCTTAATGGGGTTAAAATACATCAGGTACCAAAGCAGACGCAGGTAGAAATATCACAGCGAGTGGGTGAAAACGTAAGCAAGGGAAGTGGAGGGCAGGGTTGCCAGGCACCAAGGAACTCATCTAACGGTCACATCTCAGTGTAATCAGTGGTATGGACACGTTGAGGTGGGGGGGGGGGGGAGGACATGGGGGGAGGCTATGGCTGATCATGGTGATGATGGCCAGCCAACCCCCGAAAGGATCCCCCATGTCACCTATTAAAGCAGGGTGACCCCTGACCCCTGCAGAATGAAGCTTTAATCGAGCCCAGACGCTACCGCAGGCTTTTCGACATCGTCCCAGAGGCTCCGAGCTCGCTCTCCCTCCTCCCCACCCCCAAATATACCCTACCAGCCCAAAGGAGCAGGGGAATATTTAAACAAAAAACAGAGGAAGTATGCACAGCCCACTTAGAGTTCTGCAGGAATACTGCTATTTATAAAAAGTGGCAACCCTTCGCTAAAATTAATAAATACTCACAATTGAAGGCATCCTGTTATTTTGTGGTGCGGGTGCAGGAAGTTATTTTGCGGTACACTGATAATTTTGGTCAGAGCACCAGACTATAAATACTGCAGGCTCTGGCTGTTCCTCTTTGCTCTCTCCAAAATGGAAAACTGGTGTTTAGAGACAACAGCGAAGGGGGAAAGGAAAAAAAAAAAAAAAAAAAGGTTTGGTGGGTTTCCTTTTCTCTGCTTTTAAAGCGAATAGCGCCTGTCCTCTCTCCGCGCTACGAGCCTTGTAAGCCTGCCACATTCCTACAGCTAAAAAACAAACCGAAGGACTGGACAACAGCATAAAATCTTCAGAGGGAGCCGCACACATCACGTTACATTATATTTACGGGACCAGAAAAGTCGGTCAAGGAAAAATGTGTTTTCCAGCTACATTGGGTATAAAAAAAAACTCTGAGTGCAGAATTGTAAAACTGACTTTTTTCTGGAAGCCAAATGTCTCGTGGCACTACTAATGGATCTATTAAATCCACATCCATCTTTAACATCTACAATCACACAAACATCTATCTTTTACATCAACAAACACACAAACATCCATCTTTTACATCAACAGACACACCCACGTCCATCTTTTACATGAACAAACACACCCACGTCCATCTTTTACATCTACAATCACACAAACATTCATATTTAACATCTGCAATCACACAAACATCCATCTTTTACACCAGCAAACACACCCACATCCATATTTTACATCTACAATCACACAAACATTCATCTTTAACATCTGCAATCACACAAACATCCATCTTTTACATCAGCAAACACACCCACATCAATCTTTTACACCTACAATCACACATTCATCTTTTACATCAACAATCACACAAACATCCATCTTTTACATCTACAATCACAAAAACATTCATCTTTAACATCGGCAATCACACAAACATCCATCTTTTACATCAGCAAACACACCCACATCAATCTTTTACACCTACAATCACACATTCATCTTTTACATCTACAATCACATTCACATTATTTGTTTACATCTGCAATCACACAAACATTCATCTTTTACACCAACAATCACCCCCGCATCCAACATTTTGTCCACATCTATAACAAAATCCACACCCACATGAAGCCACACGTCCAAACTCAAATCACTTTATTTGGCTCACATGTCACTCATATTTTTATCATAGAACATAAATAAGCATTACATATCTTCCTTGACCCTGTGGGCACCAAAAAAAAAAAAACAATGTTCGCATGCATAAATATTTTTTCTTTAAATTAATCAATTTTATTTGAGCATATTCCATAGTCAGGGAGTAACTGATGTGTTCAAATTGATCACTATGGTTACAGAATCTCAGCCACATCCAACAGGGTGGACACTACTGTTGTTGTACAGAATTTAATTACTTGACAACAAAAAAAAATTTGTGGTCATTTTATAAATCGCATGTCTGTTTGTGGCCAATGTTTTCCAGATTTTTAAAAAACCAATCCCTTGTTGACCAATGTATTGTTCAGAAGAAACTAATTCAAAGTCACTCGCTGTTCAAAGCAAGAGGCCAGAATGGCAGCCTTGTGAGTTAAATTAACTCCCTTTATTTTTTTTTTCCTTTTTGTTTTTCCTCATAGCCCCATCATGTCAAAAACAGCGTTCAATGGAACGGAAGGCTCATCCATTACAGCATCGCCTTGAGCCTAAATTTAGCCTAATTGATGTATTGAGGTAAATCACCTCTGGCAAAATTGCCGGTTCAGTCCTGCAACACGTGCAGAAAATGTCTGCCATAATTCAATAATCATAATGACTGCCATCGTGAGTAAAATAATGCGTATTTCCTAGCTATGCGCACTAAACACACGGGGAAACAATTGAAACAAATTATGCTCCCGCAGTTGGTAATTTTTATTTAATTGTCCACTTCATGCAAGTCTAAATCAAATGCATTAATTCGTCCTAATGAAGCACACATGTTGCACTCACCCATAGCTCTGGTGTTCATTTCAACCTCTTATTATCAGTGCAGATGGGAACAAGTGGCAGTGTAGTGTAATGGTTAGGGAACTGGGTTTATGGCCAAAAGGTGGCAGATTTGATTCCCAACTTGAACACTGCCGTTGTACCCATGACCAGGGCACTTATTCTGCATTGCTTCACTAATGCAGGATATAATTGATAAGATAAAAAATAAAAATAAAAATAAAATAAAACTGTATTATCCAGAATGCCAGCAAAATAAATAAATAAATAAATAAATAAATAAATAAATAAATAAATAAACAAATAAACAAATAAATAAAAACTCTTTTATATATATTTTATAAACTTGTAAGCTAATTATGTGAAGAATTGCTCCAGGACTGCAATAAAATCTACGAGGAAAATACAATAAATAAACCTGTCCATGGTGATTATATGATTGTCATACAGATACAAGAGCAGCTAAAATCAAATTGTCACTGTATGTTGCCGTATGAGTGTGTTGTGGTGATACAAAATATAACTGTGCTTTTGTGCCAGTACTGAAAAAGTAAACACAGATAAAGTAACAACCCTCTTGCACAGTTTTAAATTAAAGTGCCACGTCAGATGGATGACATTTCTATAAAAGAAAAGACTGACAACTATAATGACGCTTTACAATGTGCGATTAACACGGACATGCAAAGCATACGTGTCATGTTAATGAATTCAATTTCAAACATGTTTCATTTCCATAAGGCAGACGTTACAATACTACACATTCTGTTCATTGCCATCGCTGAGTCATACGTTTGTTTACTGCGAAGCGAACACGAACCCTAGAATAGATGTATATTACGGAAAGGACACACCTTGCTCGCATATTTCACTTAGCTCAGTTGAATATGCTTGGTATGCAAATAAATAACAAAACATTAATACCTACGGAGGTACATTCCTACATCGAACTTACATGACACCTAAGCATGAAGTCACTGGTAGAGCTCCACAGGACATCATTCAGTACCTTGAGGCAGTGTCAGAGGGTGTTCACCCAATCCTGATGAACAATTAAAATGAGTGCTTCTCACCCTTTTTAACCCTTTGAAGAGTAGGTGTTTTGGTAGGTTTTTTGTGTTTTTTCTTCAACATTCTAAGTCAGTGTTCTAGAATTCTGTTGTTTTCCAGCAGTGATTGTGACATCAGCATTAGAATGTTCAGCTAAGAACAGTCCAATACATATTTGTGATCTCACACCTGAAAGGGTTAATCTCTATCTCTACCTCCTTCTCCTTCTCCTTCACTCTCTCTCTCTCTCTCTCTCTCTCTGTGGCCCACTGAGCAGAAAGTTGCTGGGCTAGCCTAGCCTCCAGCCATGACCATATCAGACACAGCTGGCGCCCCCAGACGCTCTAAAATCAGAACCCCGCAAACGTCCCGCTGGACCCCCGCTGACCGTCTGTCTCTAGACAGACCACTGGGGTCCCAGGAAGACCGCGAAAATTCACACCGGCCCCCATAAAATACACAGAGCGCACACTTTGGCAAAGTTAAACTTCAGTGAGAAAGGCTGAGCACATGTGTTCAGTTAACACACACACACACACACACACACATTCACAGGGTTCACATGGTTAAATGCAAATCAGTGTAAAATGTCCACATCCTCCATGTAAACCATGCGGCCTCATTAAATGGACCATGGGCATGCAGCCACGTTCGATCAACTTCCCCTCTTCATTTCCACTCACGAAAGCGCCTTCAGCGACGAAACACGATACACGCTCGACAAATTAAACATATTTTTTATTTATCGTGAAATCACTTTTTTTTTTTTTTTTATTGCAACGCATGACAGAGAATGCATAGAACAGTAAGTGAGAGGCCCTAGCCACTGTTGCTTAGCAGCGGGACGGGCCTTCGTGAGGTCACTCCCCTCTCTAACCCTAGGGTTCCGCAGCCAGGCAGCGAGAGCTGCCGTGACCCCGGCTTGTTGTCGTGGGATACGGTCTGGAGCCAGGCAGGCTTGTTTGAGCTTTGTTTACGGTTGTTATGCGGGAGGAAGTGCCGGAAGGGATTCCTGTAGGACCTGTCTTGTAGCTAATTTTACAACCGCTCTTTATTTACTGATAGCTACGTGGGGCCTTGTCACTCAGCAGAAAACAATCAAGGCCTGGCTCATTAAACCACCCCCCCCCACGCCCCCCCCCCTCACCCACAGGCTCTGTGATGAGGATGACGACGGCATCTCGGCTACGAGACGCCAATCGCGCGCCTCAATCAGCGCGTCTCGTCCCGGGCGATCCTTCCCCGGGCGCTGGGGACCAGTTGTTTATGTCTTTTTCATAAAACGCTTAATTGGAGGAAGTTGTTTGTTTTGATTCGTAAACAAGTCTGTTTCTGATTTCGAGATTAGTCCTGAAGGTAGCGGAAGCGCTAGTCGCAGAAAAACGGGTTGTCAATGCTTTCGAAACGTTCGTTAAATATTCAAAACAAAACAAAACGACAAAAAAAACCGATGGAACTAAAAAAGAAAAAAAGATTCTTGACCTAAACAGCTATTA
Source organism: Anguilla pacifica (assembly GCA_039654925.1). NCBI lineage: Eukaryota > Metazoa > Chordata > Actinopteri > Anguilliformes > Anguillidae > Anguilla > Anguilla pacifica. The sequence goes on along the minus strand of CM077292.1, from coordinate 4,569,083 downwards.
ATCTGGCAGTTTTAGCGTGACTGTTCAGAACTAAAACTCAGAACATGTCAATTTTGAAGCAAGCGAAAGAAAAAAGAAATATGCATGCATGCAATGTATATCTCTGTTCCTCCTGTAAACAGAGAGGCAAACAAGGCATTTTGGAAAAAGCAGAATTTGTCTGCTTGCCACGCCCGCCGGGAGCACGCGCTGGCGGTACGCTATCCCAGCCTGCACCGCTGCAGAGCGCGGTGACCGCCGCGTTCTCGTAACCTCCAGCGCGGCGCGGGGCGAGGCGAGCGACGCGCGGAGGAGGCCATGTGACCCGCTGGCGATCGCGCGGCGGGACGGCCAGAGCAGACAGCGGCAGAGATGCAGCGCTGACAGAGTGCTCGCCCGTTTCCGCCCGCTCTGTTTACCGTCTGGTTGAGCGGCCAGCGAGCCCCCTCCCCCGGGCACTGTTTTCGGGGGGGGCGTGTTTGTGTCAGGCGACGTGCGGCCCGAGTTCCCGAAACGGGAACGCACCCCTGGACCCCGTCCGATCTGAAGCGCAAACGAGGGCGGGCATAAAAATGGCAGGCAGGCGTGGCGGGGGCTCGGCTGCGGATAAATATCCTGCTAAATATCTGCTCCCCGCTGTCTGCTCCCCTCTGTCTGCTCCTGCTGTCTGCTCCCCTCTGTCTGCTCCCCACTGTCTGCTCTCCACTGTCTGCTCCCCGCTGTCTGCTCCCTGCTGTCTGCTCCCCACTGTCTGCTCTCCATTGTCTGTTCCCCTCTGTCTGCACCCCACTGTCTGCTCCCCCTGGTCTGTTCCCCGCTGGCTGCTCTGGGCCTTAATGATGCCACTGAGCTGCTCGTTGCACCCCTGGGGCCCCCACGGGGAGGGGGGGGGGGGAAGAGCCCAGACAGACAGCACAAACACAGGCCTCATTCAGGGCTTGGGTTTCCTCAGAGGAGCAGCGGAACTCTCCTGTCTCCTCCTGCACACGCTGCTGCTCTGCTTTAGCAATAAGGACATCCGCTCTCTCTCTCTCTCTCTCTCTCTCTCTCTCTCTCTCTCTCTCTCTCTCTCTCTCTCTCTCTCTCTCTCTGCACTCTCTCCTCCCTGCGCTTCTTCCCTCTCTCTCTTCTTCTCTCTCTCCTTCTCTCTCTTCTGTGCTTCCGCTCTCTCTCTCCCTCTCCTGCGCTTCTTCCCTCTCTCTCCTTCTCTCTCTTCTGAGCTTCCGCTCTCTCTCTCCCTCTCCTGCACTTCTGCCCTCTCTCTCTCATTCTCTCTGTCCATTTGTACATTTAGTCCCACTGTGGGAGGGTTTAATAGTGGCTTAAAGGGTTAAAGGAAGAGAGTGACAGAATGAGAGAGAGAGGGGGGAGAGAGAGGTGGAAAGGGAGAGGGGAAGACAGAGAGAGAGCTAGAGAGAGAGAGGGAGAGGCAAACAGAGAAAGAGTGAAGAGAGGAGACAGAGGGAGAGAGGGAGACAGAGAAAGAGATAATATAGAGGCCATGTACATTGCAGTAGGGGAGGTTTTAGGGGTGGGGCTTAGAGTGATGTGCTTCAGGACATTGGTGGTTCCAGAGGAGTGTGTCTCCTCCCCCAAACCCCTCCCACTTCCTACCCTGGGGATGCAAGGGGAATGCATTCCACATGGGAGAGTGAGGTGGGGGGGGGGGGGGGGGGGGCGGCACCAAAACCACACGGCCGGACACCGTTGAGGACTCTCTCAACCGCACAAGGGGGATCTGTCAGGTAGTCTGGCCACCCTGCTACCAGTCAGGCTGCCATGTGGCTTCCACACCAACAACAGTCTCTGCAAGGTTCCGGAATAAAGCTGGCATTCCGCTTCAGTCAGTGGTCTCTTCCCCACAGCTCCCCCTGCTGTTGGTGGGTGGTATTCACCCCTCCATCACCATCCACCAGTTTTTTTTCTGCTTCGTCACGTGTGGGAAAACCTCTATCCTACTTAGAGAAGAAATCACACTGGGCCCAAACCATACTCATACTCTGAACATTATGCTGCCCTTCGACAAAAACACTTTCGGGTTCTATGCTTTATTGTCATGGTTCCACTTTATTAAAAGCTGCAATCTCGGTACTGGCCCAACTACTTTTGATACCTTTTTCATGGCAGCACTTTGGGAGAGTCTGGGATGAAGTTGGCACTTTGGCAATGCTGGGGGGGGGGGGGGGGCAGATGTGATTTATCTTCCTAGATGAGACATGGTTCGGGACTGACCACCCCTCCTAATCGCAAACTACTGAGCACCCTTACTTGCCCCTGACGCACAAACGCTCACATAAGAAAAGCATCACCTGATATCCTCCTGAACTGTAGAGAGGTACAACGCTGACGCATCTAGCACAAAACGCGTCCATTCCTCTAAAAAAAAGGAAAAGCAAAGCAACGTAATTAAATGCCGTATAGGGAGAGAGACAGATACATTACAAGAAACGTTATTTACGTCTTCAGACATTTAAAAGAAAAAAAAAATTATGCACAAGCTTAGCCTCAATTGATGTGTCCAAAATAGTCATTAAGACCATTTCCCACTGATTCAAATCCAAAGACGCCATTTTGTTCTGTAAACAATAGGGTTGTGGAGATTAAAGAGGTCGTGGAAGTCACGTCAAACAAAACTGTGTCCTACGAACAAAACTAGCAGCACTATGCGGGATTTAGCACAAACGTATATTCCATTGTATTAGACTGGGATTTGTAGAGGATTTTCCAGATAGTTTAGTCTGTCTAAATATGGTGGACAGACAGAGTCACTCCAGATCACAAGTAAACGGGCAGCCAATGATGAACTGAAGCTGTTCTCAATGTGCTTTATTATGTCCTTACATCCTTTGATAGTTCTCCGTTTAGACAGTTGATTTCAGATTCCTTTGAAAGCACAACCATCTGGTTGCGCTGTGGCACGATTCTGTCTCGTTTTCCTAATGAAATCCGTCCGAATTACAGTTTTTCCTCATAAATCAATGTCAGGTTCCCTAACAGCAAAAAAGAACAGCCTCAGTTATGTAAATGACAAGGCAATGCAGATATGGCAAAAACAAAAAGCACAAGCAGGAAATTAAAACAACAACATCATCATCATCATCAGCATCGCCATGCTCACCGGGATAGCCAGCCCATTGGCATAATTCAAAACATATGCACTTATTTCATAACACAAAAATAACTAATAATTATACTGATGTGATGCCTATCTAGGGACAGAAGGGGGGTAGGCGGGGGTGAAGGGGGCTGGGCCCATAAATTGGACATGGGGTCTAATCCCAATCCAACCGGATCTCTGGACAAGCATTTAAAAAAAAGAACAAATCAAGAACAACACCTGAGGGACAGCTGAGGGCTGCAGGTTTGAATCCAAAGCCACGATCAGCGCACGATGCAAATACTGCATTTTACATGCTTGCCTCGGTGCTACATCGGTGCGGTGAGGGAGAAGCGTTCGTTTCATTAGGAGCAGCGTGCGCATGCTTACGTGGAAGAGCGCGAGCGTGAGCCGTGAAAGAGGAGCGATGCTCTCCGGCCGAAGCGGGACCGCGAGCGTAACGAGCTCCCCCGGCCGCTCGTCGCGTCAGGGCGCTAATCGCATCCTGTCACAACACGCGGAACAGGAAGTGCCGCGTCTCCCATCCCTCGGCCAGCCACGAGCTTCAGAGCTTCGGCTGCGCGTAGCGTAACTCTGTACGTTGTGTTTTTTTTGAAAAATTAAAAATTTAATCACGGCGTTGTTACTGGTTCTTGCTGCTCTTCTAAAAGGCAGAGTGTGTGTGTGTATTGGCCCATGAAAGCCTCGTAGATCGTTCTGTAAAAGGGCTCCTGCGAAATAAATATTAATATCGCAGGCGTATTATTACAGAGCAACGTTAAGCCGCAGAGGTTATGAGGCAGCAGAATAAAGAAAGTAAAAGTATGGGATCAACTTAAACAAGTGCAAACCAAGGTTACAACCCCAGTCACGCATTGCTATAATAAAAATGTCAAATGACCAATTTTAATAGCTGAAAACTAAGAATAAATAGCCTCGGCCAAATATTTGTTGATAATGATATTTTGCTGTGAATCAATGGCAAAAAGAAATATAATATTTTTGTTGTCCCTATGAAACAAACAAACAAACCCATTCGTTAATTTTAGAGGGAAAGAAAGTGAATGAAGGTGCCTTCCCCTGGCCTTCCGCGAGTGAGGATGAGGAAGAGTCGGAGAGGCCGGGACCGGTGTGGGAAATCAGGAATGTGAGACGGGCCAGATTAGAGGGACACTTGCACCCCCCTCGCCTCCTGCCCCCCCCCCCCCCCCCCAAAAAAATGTCTCGCTTCTCTCCCAAAAGCTGAAGGGAGAACTGGCCTTTCACAAGCGTGACATTTATAATTACGAGCCGTTTTGTAGATCTGACTTTTTTTTTTTTTTTTGGTCAACAATGATCTACGCCACAGGAATATTCCGCTGTTCGCGCCGCATAACTCATTTTTTGACGAAGGAATGCTCCCTGTGATGTCCTTAAAGACCTGAAATTATTTTAGAATCCCATTAAAAATGTGGCGTAGATACTGCACAGGGCAATGCTGTCCTGTGGGACTCAGACACACTGCTTACGCACAGAGAACCCAATAACTCCAGTCTGCGCCAGTGCGTTCTCCTGGACTATGAAGAATGAGGAGAAACAAAACAAGCGCTTTTGAACTGGAAAAATGAAACAGACACCGCCCTTCCCTGGTTATTTGTTTTTTATGGTCTTATAAATGCTCACTGAAATGTATTCCTCAGTCATATTTTCAGCACTTATTAGGCCCTTTGCTATAAAAAGAGGCCTGAGCTTTATATTTTGGTTCTTTTAGAGCTTTCCGGCATGACAAATCACACATTACATCATCGGTAGGGCGTGGCCAATCACAGTCTGGCCGCAAGCACCGTCACGTACAAAGAAAGATCCGGAAAGCCTGAAGGGCTGGAGAGTTTTCGGTGGGTTCCAGAAGGGAATTGTGACCGTTGAGCTGTACTGTCTATGGTGTTAAAAGGGATTGGGGTGGTGGTGGTGGGGGGGGGGGGGAGGGGTGGTGGTTGCAGGGGGGAGGGGGGAGGGAGGAGGGTTTTGGCGGGGAGGGGGGCGGGAGGGGAGGAGGTAGTGGTGGTGGTGGCAGGGGGGCGGGGGGAGGGTTCGGGGGGGTGGATGGGGGAGGGGAGGAGGTAGTGGTGGTGGTGGCAGGGGGGAGGGGGGAGGGTTCGTGGAGGGGGGGGGGGGAATGGGGGGGGGGGGGGGGCTCAACCCAGCATAGCCACCTGTCTGGCCCCCAGGAAGTTGCAGGCCCCAGCGGAAGGATCTATTGTTGGGCCTGAGGACCGCCCCCTGAGCCAGTTAGCCACGTAGCTGGAGCACGCTCGGCTGGGCCGTTTCAAAGCAGGAAGGAGCCGCCGCGGAGCGGGGCGGAAGCGGATTAAAACTCGCAACCTCGCCGGCAAGATTCCACACCTCCCTCACCTATCAGATAATGGGTGTTTTCAGCAGCCGAACCAACCCCCCTCCCTCTCAATCCCCACCACCATCCCCGGTAGAGGAAGGAATCCTGTCATTACAATGGAAACACACAGGGCAGGTGGAGATCGGAATTTATGTGGTTTTGTATACTGGAAAGAAGCAGGGGTGACACACACACACGCACACGTGCGCACGCACACGCACACACACACATTTACGGAAAACGGACCTCACAAATCACCTGGGCCGTTCAAACTGACTTTCTAAACCGGAATACTTGTCCTAAAGTTACAAAACCAACACTACAAGCAGGGCTAAATCACCGGAAAAAAAATCAAAACATCACAGAAAAACGTTCTACAGTTAAAACAACTCTGAATAGAGGAGACTGAATGCTTTTTACCTGAAACATACTTTTTTTTGTCATTTTGATGATAGAGACCGATACCATTTCAAGTTAGTCAGAGAGCAAATATTTTCTTGAGACTACTCATATAAACTGGGCCAGAGCTGAATTAAAATACAGAAAATATTAGTGCGATTCATTACTCCAGGGAAAGAGCTTTTAAAGTTTTTTTTTGCAAGCGTCCGTGCTGGTACTTGCCTGTGGCATCGTCTGACTGAGAGGTGCGAACAGGAAGTCAAGTGCATCCCAGGCGGGGGGGGGAAAGGTGAGACTGTTGACTCTGACACCAGGCTGGAGCCCTTCTCCGTCTCTATGGAAACCGACCCGGCAACCAGCCGAAAGTGGGGGGTGGGGGTGGGGGGGGGGGCAGGGGTGGTGGTGGCAGAGACGCAAGCAGGGCCTGACGTGCGAGAGGTTCGAGAGGGACGACTGCTGTGTGTGTGACAGGCTGGGTGTGCTGCGCTTAACCCTGAACAGCAAGGCCAGGCAGCACCTGACACCCCCATCCCCTCTCCATTACCCCCCAACACCCAAATACACACCCCCATCCCCTCTCCATTACCCCCCAACACCCAAATACACACCCCCATCCCCTCTCCATTACCCCCCAACACCCAAATACACACCCCCATACACTCCCAATCCCCCCCACACCCACATAACACACACATCTAAACAAACACGCCCACATACTCACACACACACACACACACACTCACATACTCACACACACACACACACACACACTCACATGCTCACACACGCACGCACACACACACTCACAGTCTCACACAAACACACCCACACACACACACACACACACATACACCCACAATTAAACACACTCACACACACACACACTCACACACACCTCTCTGGGGCCCACTTCAGGTTCTTTCCGAAAATGCGGGGGCAAGGAACACACAGCTAACCCAAACATGAGAAATCAGCAGGCCTGAGGTGGGAGGGAGAGCAGGGGAAACACAGAGCCGCTCGGCCGCAAAGCCCCTCTCTCCCCCTCGCGTGTTACTCCCGCCTCTGGGGCTAACTCCAGCCATTAAACTCCACTCAGATAACTAGCTCAGCCACTTAAGGCTGGGACCTCTCCCATTTAACATCTTTATTCTCCAGATCAAGGGGTCCAGCCCCCCCCCCCCCCTCCACACACCCATCCATCCGTCCACCTACCCGCCCACCATCCCCCTCCTCTCCACATAATCACCCTCTTTTCGTGCGGGGTCACTGGCAATTAGCAGCAGTGGCGGCCGCTGATCCCCCCCCCCTCGCCCCCCCCCCCCCATCCAGGAGGGACAAAGCAGAACAATGGGGGACCCCGTCCCGACGGACTCTCCGCGGTGAGACCCCGCTTTTTTTTACAAATACCCTCCGTGTCCTCCCGCCCCGCCCCGCCCCGCCCCGCGGGGTCCAGGGCTGCCCCTTCACCCAATTCCGGCAGACTCACGCAACCCCCACCCCCCGCCCCCCCGCCCCCCACCCCCCGCGTCCCGCCCCCCAGCACCTGCGCCCCTCTGGGAGGGGGGGGGGGGGGGGGAGGCCCACAGAGGAAGCCCTGGAGGCAGCTCACAGATGGTTACTAAATTACACCTTCATTACCCTTCCTCCTCCTTCCTCCTCCTCCCGCAGTCACTTCCTGCGACTCCGCGGTGCTTCACACCGTCCGCCCGTTATTCCGGTGCCCCCCCCCCCCCATCCCGAGGCCGCCAGAAGGAGCCTGTGGGTTGATGTGCCTCACAGTTTTTTTTTCTTCTCCTTCTCTCCTCCGTTGTTAAGCAGTCTCTGTGAGCAGCCGGCAACCCCCCCCCCCAGTCACCCCCACCCCCCACCGCACTACAGGGTGTCACGAAAACTTAAAATATCAGTCGCTGCAACTCTTCCTTCGGTCACATTTGTCCCATTTCATTGGTCGACTCTTACGCTTACGGTCATGAGATGAGACGGGACTCCGGAGCACCGGCGCCAGGGACGGACGGGACGGTTTGACCGCGGGACACGTGACACGGGGCTGGTCCCCCCGCTCGCCGTGTCGAACCGACGGAGCGCGGCCTCACAGAAAGATACACCGAATATTTACAGGGGTATGGAGGCCATGTGCTCTACACTGCAGGCAGCTGGAAACCAGCTACAGCTACAGCTACAGAGGACGTCTGCAAACAGCCCTCATTATAAATATAAGGGGCAACATAGCTCAGGAGGTATGACCGATTGTCTGGCAGTCGGAGGGTTGCCGGTTCAAACCCCGCTCTGGGCGTGTTGAAGTGTCCTTGAGCAAGACACCTAACCCCTAACCTCTAACTGCTCTGGCGAATGAGAGGCATCAATTGTAAAGCGCTTTGGATAAAAGCGCTATATAAATGCAGTCCATTTACCATTTACCATTTATATATGGGTCAAACATATCGCCATATAAATACAGTGTACACAGAATATACCAGACCCACGCTTGTGTATGTACAGCTGTCTGACCAAAATGTCTGACCAAAATGGCACTGTTCAAATGTTACATTTCTTACATATACAGTATATGACTAAACGTATCTGGACACCCCTTGGTTTGGGCTAGGCCCCTTAGTTCCAGTCAAGGAAAATTTTATTGTGTCCCTTAACAGTGAACGCTAAGACACTGAACTCCAGAGCAATCTGTCAGCAGCTGAAGCTTCTTCACCAAGAGGGAATAAATGACCTTCAAATGTTCTTTAGTGCTTAAGAAATCACGATCTCCCCGACTAAGGCCACTGCTACATTCATGCCACATTATGACAATAACATAAGCCATAACTCATATTAAACAGCACTCTTATTATCTCCGTTTTCATTTTGATAAAATTACCAGCAGTGATTGTGACATCAGCATTAGAATGTTCAGTTAAGAACAGTCTAATCGCGTACTTGTGATCTCACACCTTAAAGGGTCAGAGAAAGCGCTGGATTTTTGTCTGTCCAAACAGCGAGGGGTGCGACGGCATTATCCCTACACGGGGGGGAACCTGGGGGCCCATTTGTATAGCACTCCACATGGGGAACCTACTGAGGGAAAATGAAAAGGTACTGCAGAAAATGACATCAGAGTGGGACACTTAAAAAAAAAAAAAAAACCAAGATGGTGGGCGGTCCTCAAGACCTCCCACTAGTGGGAAACTTCCTGAATGTGTCCAGCGAACAGATACTGTCCCCTCTCCAGTAAGGGCGTTAATTTTCAGCCCTTCTGAAGTCTCCGGAGAGACTGGACGTAACTAAGGGCACAAACCTCCACCGGTCGGCCGTTTTTGTCATCCCAAACGAACAGGGCAAGACCAGGGAAGGCAGGGTGAGGGGGGCAGGCTTCCTAAAAGCACAGGAGCTGGGGGTGGGGGGCCGCAGGGGGGCCACGGGTTTGGGGGGGGTGGGGGGGGTTAGAGAAACGGAAGAGAGATGTCAGGCAGCGATGTGAAAGGTGGAGCCAGCGACTCCCGGCCAAAATAAACCGAAGTGCTCTCAGGCCCCGTGCTCCTCCTCTCAGGCCCCGCGCTCCTCCTCTTAGGCCCCGCGCTCCTCCTCTCAGGCCCCGCGCTCCTCCTCTTAGGCCCCGCGCTCCTCCTCTTAGGCCCTGCGCTCCTCCTCTTAGGCCCCGCGCTCCCCCTCTCAGGCCCCGCGCTCCTCCTCTTAGGCCCCGCGCTCCTCCTCTTAGGCCCCGCGCTCCTCCTCTAAGGCCCCGCGCTCCTCCTCTCAGGCCCCGCGCTCCTCCTCTAAGGCCCCGCGCTCCTCCTCTCGGGCCCCGCGCTCCTCCTCTCAGGCCCCGCGCTCCTCCTCTCGGGCCCCGCGCTCCTCCTCTCAGGCCCCGCGCTCCCCCTCTCCGGCCCCGCGCTCCTCCTCTCAGGCCCCGCGCTCCTCCTCTCAGGCCCCGCGCTCCTCCTCTCAGGCCCCGCGCTCCCCCTCTCAGGCCCCGCGCTCCTCCTCTCAGGCCCCGCGCTCCTCCTCTCAGGCCCCGCGCTTAGGCCCCGCGCTCCTCCTCTCAGGCCCCGCGCTCCTCCTCTCAGGCCAGGATGAAGGCCCGTTCTCACCAGGAGGAAGTGATCAGGCCTGGACGGAGTTAAATTTAGGAGAGGAGAATCACCGAGCGAAACGTCAGGCTCAGAAATCACACCCTGGGAAGGATCCTGAAGTGAAGCACGATTCCTCATACCAGGATGGGTTCAAATGAGAAAGGCAAAACACCTCTCAGGCCCCTCTGCTTTCTAAAAGGAGTCAACTGCAGTGAATCCACTAGCAGTGGATTTCTTACCTTCTGACACAATTCATCTGCAGATTAGATAAGAATCAGATCCCTTAGAATCCGTCTTCCCCTGGACAGTGGCATTTATCTCAACTATTTTGACCTATGAGCAGCCTTATGCAGGATGATATAAATAAATAAATGAATAAATAAATAAATAAATAAATAAAAAGTGGATATATCTGCAATTCTCTCTTGCTTTTTACAGCCTTCAACATCCAGTCCCAATGCACAGAGATTCTCCAGCAGAACCACTATTGTGCTGAACACATGCACTGACAGTGTCATCATAAATCATGAATGTTCAATTATAAACAAGGCACATGCTGTATCCCAGATCATTTTCACCGGCCAAAAATACTTTCTTTCCGAGCCACGGTTGAAAAAAAATAAAATAAAAATTTAACTGAGAAGACATTACGCAACCACCAGCAGAGCGGGGCATGGGGGAGCAGTCTATTGGCCACCACCTTCAGATTATGACATCACAGTGCTGAAAAGACAGAAGCGCTTAGCGTGATTGGCTCATGCAGGGACAGCAGCTGTGTGCTGTGAAAATGGACCAATCCAAGGCTCCGCTTCCATTAGCATGAATGAGCCAGTCACAGCCCACCACACAACCTGTGTGTGTGTGTGTGTATTTTGTATATTCATATTCATCCACCCATTTATCCATTTTCTAAACTGTTTATTCCTGGTCAGGGCTGGGGGGTGAGGGGGAATGGAGTCTATCCCAGCATGCACTGGGTAAAAGGCAGGAATACACTCTGGACAGACCATTATGCCAATCCATCATACCGCACACACACCATTCACTCACATACGCATACCTACGGGCTAACTTACACTGTCCAATTAGCCTAGCCTGAATGTCTTTGGACTGTGGGAAGAAACCAGACTACCCAGAGGAAATCTGCATGGACACAGAGATAATCATATATACAGAGAGCTCAATGACGTTTGGAACAAACACACATTTTTGGCTCTGTACTCCACAATTTTAGATTTGTAATCAACTGTTGTAATTAAGTGAATATAAAAAAAATACATTAAAGCATACCCTTTAATAAAAGCAAAGAATCTGAAAATCTTACAACTTGGGGAGTACAGACAGAAAATATGCCTTTGTCCCAAACATTATGGAGATGAGCTCACTGTGGGTGGGTGTGTGTGTGTGTGTGTATATATATGTATACACATACATACATATACTCACACACACATACAGATTTTATGCATGTGTGTGTTAGTGTTGTCCTCGCTGTCACAGTCTCCCTCTTCCTCCCCCCAACCCATACACACACACACACACACACACACACCTCGCCATCTTCCAATCCAATCTGTTAGATCATTACAAGGCAATGAGCTATGCAAGCAGCTAATTATAGCCTGCGCTGGGGAGCTGAGCTGAACCGGATGTGACAGAGCGAGGTGTGTGTGTGTGTGTGTGTGTGTGTGAGATAGGACTGGCCTTCAGAGAGAGAGAGAGGCAGAGAGAGTGTGAGGATGTGGGAGAACGAAAGAGTGGGAGACAGAAAGAGAGGGAGGGGGGAGAGAGGAAGAGAGGATGGGGTGGGAGGGGGGAGAATGACAGAGGGGGCAGAGAGAGAGAGAGAGAGAGAGAGAGAGAGAGAGAGAGAGAGAGAGAGAGAGAGAGCTGACTCACTCAGTCACAGGGCAGAGCACCCAGGTCTGCTGTTTTGCGTGTACACACACAAGCACACACTCACACACACACACACACACACACAGACAGACACACACACGCGTGCACACACACAAGCACACACTCACACACACACACACACACACATGCACATGCACAAGCACACACTCACACACACACAGACACACACACACGCACACATGCACATGCACAAGCGCGCACACACACACACAGACACACACACACGCACACACACAAGCACACACTCACACACAGACACACACACACACATGCACAAGCACACACGAACACACACACACACACACACACACAGACACACACACACGCACACACACAAGCACACACTCACACACACACAGACACACACACAAGCACACACTCACACGCACATGCACACACACACTCGGTTGACACAGGACACATCACTGCAGTTAAAACGACGCCCCAGTTGGACACTGTGGTCCTCACGCTGACGGACTGCCCATTCCACCAATGGGAGGACAGAAAGGAGTGAGACAGAACGTAATTGGGCAGCGCAGAATAACGATCAGGGAAATGGGCTGCAGCTGAAAGGTTGCGGGTTCGATTCCCAGCTAGGGTGCTGCCACTGTACCCTTGAGCATTATACTTCACTAGAAATATATCTGTGTAATTTATTCTGGATACAAGTGCCCACTAAATCCCCAAAAACAATGCACTGGAATGTAATGTAATGGACTAGGCATGAGGATCAACGAGGGGGGGACACGGAGCGTGTGAGGCAATGAGAGACTGAAGCTAAAAATGGAGCATAGCAGTCATTAACCCCTCAAGCTTTGCACAAACATGTGATTAGAATGCTCTTAACTAAAGATTCTAATGCTGATGTCACAATCACTGCTGGTGACTGAGAGCAATGAAGTTCTAGAACACCGACTCAGAATTCTGGAAGAAAAAAAACTTTCCAGAAAACCTACTCTTCAAAGGGGTAACGCAGCAGCAAGCATGGTGAAAGAGATTTTTGAGTAAATTTGAAAGCACTTGGAACCAGCAGAGATGCATCACAGAGAGACAGAATGCTCCGTATTCTTCATACTGCATTAGCTGCAGCGCACAGCAACTCGTTTCTGCAACACAACTATTATTCGGTGTTCCAAAAAGCGCACCATCACATGACTCCCAAACGGCCCCAAGCCACAGAGATCAAACATGACTGCGGCTAACTGGCCTCATTCACAGCCCTCACACACACACGCACACACACACACATGCACCCTCACACACGCACCCTCACACACGCACTCACACGCACTCACACACACACATCCACATGTGCACCCTCACACATGCACCACTCTCACACACACACGTACATTCACACACACACACACACACACACACGCACGCACATGCATACACACACATCTATGCACATACAGACACACACACACACACGCACGCACATGCATACACACACATCTATGCACATACAGACACACACACACACATCCACATGTGCACCCTCACACATGCACCACTCTCACACACACACGTACATTCACACACACACACACACACACACACGCACGCACGCACGCACATGCATACACACACATCTATGCACATACACACACACACACACACGCACGCACACACACAAATCCACGCACATTCATATACACACACACACCCCCCACACACACACGCATGTACGCACATGCACACACACACACACACAAATCCACACACATACACAGACACACACACACACACAAACACAAACATACGCACACACACACATCCACACACATACAGACACACATGCACACACACACACACATATACAGACACACATGCACACACACACACGCGCGCATTCTGCTGAATAAATATACCAACACAGGTTTTAAAAAATCAGCACAAACAGGCTCTGCAATAACAACAGGCCACGCCCATCCGCATTCAGAGCCCCAGCATGCATGTGTGACAGAGGATGACATCACCACTCAGCTCAGAGAGCCATTCAGACGAGCTACCGCTGGGAGTCTTCTCCCCCCCTCCCTCCCTCCCTCCATTCAGAAGGAATGACGCTGCGCCGCTCCACTCTGCAGTCACAAAAAAAAGGAAACAAGATCCATTCATGCATTCAGCCCAGTCATTCAGCTGAGAGAGAGAGAGAGGGAGGGGGGCGGGGGGGAAGAGAGCAGGAGCGAGAGAGAGGAAGACAGAGAGATGGAGAGAGAGGGAGGAGAAAGGGAGAGAGCAAGACAGAGAGAGGGGGGAGGGAGACGGATTGCAAGAGATGAAGGGAGACAGATACACAGGGCGACAGAATGAGAGAGAGAGAGGGGGATATAGAGAGAGGGAGACAGAGTGGGAGGGACAGAGAGAGCGAGATAGAGGGAGAGAGACACTGAGTGAGAGAGCGAGAGAGGGAGACAGAGAGTGAGAGACAGAGTGAGGGAGGGGAGAGAGAGGGATATACTGAGAGAGGGAAAGGGAGAAAGAGAGGGATATACTGAGAGAGGTAGAGAGGGGGAGAGAGAGAGATATAGTGAGAGAGGGAGAAGGCAGCGTGTGGCAGTGACGATGAGGGTCACCTGGAATACTGCACCAGCGTAGCAGCTCGGCGGGGGGGGGGGGGGGGCGGAGAGCACAGCACAGATGCCCCCCCCCCCCCCCCCGACAGCATGAGTCACAAACGGCCGTTTCCCTTAATGCACTGCAGAAACGCTGAGTGACGTCTGCCAGGGCTGCAGAGGGGCTCCATCCCTCTGTCCATCTGTCCCTCTGTCCGTCTGTCCGTCCCTCCATCCCTTCATCCATCCCTCCATCCCTCTGTCCCTCCCTCCATCCCTCTGTCCGTCTGTCCATCCCTCCCTCCATCCCTCTGTCAATCCCTCCCTCCATCCCTCTGTCCATCTGTCCATCCCTCTGTCCCTCTGTCCATCCCTCCCTCCATCCCTCTGTCCATCCCTCCCTCCATCCCTGTCCATCTGTCCATCCCTCTGTCCCTCTGTCCATCCCTCCATCCCTCTGTCCGTCTGTCCATCCCTCCCTCCATCCCTCTGTCCATCCCTCCCTCCATCCCTCTGTCCATCTGTCCATCCCTCCATCCCTCTGTCTGTCTGTCTGTCCATCCCTCCATCTGTCCATCCCTCCCTCTGTCCATCCCTCTGTGTCTGTCCATCCCTCTGTCTGTCCATCCCTCCCTCCATCCCTCTGTCCATCCCTCCATCTGTCATCCCTCCATCCCTGTCGTCTGTCCATCCCTCCCTCCATCCCTCTGTCCATCCCTCCATCCCTCCCTCTGTCCATCCCTCCATCCCTCCATCCGTCCATCTGTCCATCCCTCCCTCTGTCCATCCCTCCATCCATCTGTCCATCCCTCCATCTGTCCCTCCACCCGTCCCTCCATCCCTCTGTCCATCCCTCCATCCGTCCCTCTGTCCGTCCCTCCATCCCTCTGTCCATCCCTCCATCCATCCCTCTGTCCATCCCTCCATCCATCCCTCCGTCCGTCCCTCTGTCCATCCCTCCACCCGTCCCTCTGTCCGTCCCTCCATCCCTCCGTCCCTCTGTCCATCCCTCCCTCCGTCTGCACGCCGGTGTGAGCGCCTCCTCACACCTCGGTGGCCG
>CM077292.1:4333635-4548635 GCA_039654925.1 Anguilla pacifica | reverse complement strand
ACCGGTAGCCAGTGAAGTGACCTCAGCAGAGGAGTGACGTGGGAGAATTTGGGAAGGTTGAAGATGAGTCGGACGGCAGCATTCTGAATCACCTGTAGTGGCTGTATGGCACAAGCTGGCAGGCTTGCAAGGAGAGAGTTGCAATAATCAAGGCGGGAGGTCACCATAACCTGGACAAGCAGCTGGGTGGAGTGCGTAGTCAGCAATGGTCGAATCCTCCTGATGTTGTACAGAAGGAATCTGCAGGACCACGATGTTGCCTTGATGTGCTCCTTGAGGTCCAGCTGGTCGTCCAGGACCACCCCCAGGCTCAGAGTGAGAGGCAGTCACTGTGGTGCCATCAACCGTGATTGAGAGCTGACGCAGTGGCGAGGTAGTAGTTACACTACAATTCTACCGATTCTATCGATCTTCTCACTTTGCCCCACACAGTCATTCCATCAGCTCAAAATCATGCACGTTTTCATTTCAACCATAATTTGGCATGATTCTACTACCTGGCAGCACAACGAGATCTCTAGCTTTTGGACAGGGTGTAACTCTGTTAGGGTTGGAATGAAAACCTGCAGGGCGGTAGATCTCCAGGAACAGGGTTGGGCGGCCCTGTACTAAACTACTGGGTAAACAGACTTGGTAAACAGTGGAATGGATAGGAGGGCATACAGCATGCAGAATTTAGCATTCACGCCATCCTCCTGGGAGGAAGGGGGGCACACCAGGTGTCATCGGACATCACTTCCTGTTCTCAGTAAATCCCACAGGGGCTCTTCTCAGGGCAAATCAGAGTTGTGGTGGTGGTGGCATTCCCTTGTGAACAGACACGGCTGAGGCAGTGTTTACGCTCTTAAAGTAAAATAACTTGTTAGGGTGTGTGTTCCTCTGACACCTTTACAGAGATAACTCACAGGAGTTTATTGGTATTCTTCCAGGTTTGAGCACATATTCTCAAATAGGTCCCAAATGTTTTCTTTGTGTGCGATGGAAGATGTTTTTGGTTTTTGACACCCTGCTGCCATTACACCTGCTGGTGTTGGGATATCCAATGGGGCTGTGGTAAACCAAAACAAGCTTGTACTATGCCATCACGTTTTCCTGTGGCAAACAGCCTCCCTGTACGAGCTGTTCAGGGGTTGCCTGGGGCGGGTTTCCGCACCGCAAACCACAAACCTGTCAAACACCCCCCTCCAAAGCAAGTTGTTTCATCGAGTTCCGTCCATATTCTTCAGACAAACAGAAGCCAACGCTCTGACTTATTCCCAGGATTGCAGGTCACGGTCTCGGGTCATAACAGTTTAGAGAAGGTACGAAATCTAAACCGCTTCAGTAAAATATCCAACTTTATGAAAAGGCTGCGCGTAAAAAGTTGTGCAAGTGGCTCTGGATTACAGCTGCCTGTGTAAATTTAATGTAACCCACTGGAGGAACAGTGTTTGCCCCGCCCCCCCACCCCCGGCATCCACTAGTAAAATTGTACATCTAGAAACATATAGAAGGTAATGTCTCATTCGTTAATAGATCGGTGCAATTGAAAGCGTTTTTTGTTTTGTTTTTTCCTGTCCGTCTTCTGTGGTTTTGTGTTTGGGACTTCCTGCGGGAAAGTCCCCCACCCCGCCCCCCACCCCACCCCGATCAGCAGGGAGTAGAACAGAGATCAGCAGGGAGCAGTACAGAGCCTCCAATCCTAGTGCTGAAGAGGCACAGGGTAAGCCATGTTTTATTTTCATTCTAAAAATCAGCTCATTTTACCTCACAGTTAGCCGCACGCTGCTCTAGCCTGAATTAGCTCCTGTCCATTGATGTGGATGGAGTCTGCAGACGGGCACGTAGCCGTTAGCTGCGGCCCATTTAAACACATGGGAGTCTGCGCGCGAGCGCATCGCAGGCGGCGACTGCATACCTTTAGTAGATGAACAGGACTCTGGTACGCGGGAGGGTGGAGAAGGAGTCGGCCATTTTGCGGACCTTGGCGTAGTTGATGAAGCCCCTGAGGAAGAGGAGGAACCCTGGAGGGACATGAAGAGCAGGCTGAGTACACAAGTACAGACTCACACTACTAAGGACAGACTTATAGCACTAAGTACAGACTCACAGACTTTGCACAACAGACGTTTCTGCCGTCGAAGTGAGAAAAGCACAACTTAAGGATACTCACCCAAAACCAAGAACACCCACCACAGCCAGTACTGGCCATCGAAGTATCCGGGGAAATAGGTGGAGAACTGAAAAGGAAAACAACCAGGGGGAAAAAAAGAACGATTACTCTAAAAAGCAGGAGCAAGACCACGGGCACCGAGACCAGGCAGAACGTCTGGCAGGGCATGGCACTGCTGCAGGTGCCTGAGGCCCACGGCCTCTCCTGGGCGCAGGGCGCGCATATTTCTGTACGGCACAAAGTGGGCGGAGCTTGAGCCGTCGCCAGGGCAACCGCGGAAGCCTTACCCGGACGATGAGGATCCACTTTATTAGCGACAGGCCGAAGCCGGAGATGGCGCCGTAGCGACCGGCAGCGGAGGTGGTCAGGCAGAAGGACAGGAAGAAGCCGATCCAGTTGAAGAGGAATGCCACTGGAGGGGGAGAGAGAGATGGGGGGGTTCAGCCAGAGACTGTGCAGCTGCTACCACTACCTTACTGAACACCTGTGTGTGCACTCTGATACCACTACCTTACTGAACACCTGTGTGTGCACTCTGATACCGCTACCTTACTGAACACCTGTGTGTGCACTCTGATACCGCTACCTTACTGAACACCTGTGTGTGCACTCTGATACCACTACCTTACTGAACACCTGTGTGTGCACTCTGATACCACTACCTTACTGAACACCTGTGTGTGCACTCTGATACCACTACCTTACTGAACACCTGTGTGTGCACTCTGATACCACTACCCTACTGAACACCTGTGTGCACAGTCTGATAATGCTACCTGTGTGCACAGTCTGATAACGCTACCTATGTCACACCTGTGTGAACACCACTCAGATACCGCTAAAACTGTTACTGCAGCATGTCAATCAAAACTACTCACCACCGGGCAGATTAATCCTACACTGAGCAACACATTCTGCTCCAAACTACAAATCCCATCTGAAAGTGTGTGCAGAAGACTGTGCAGGGTGTGGTGCAAAGAGACACACACATTTCAGCTTCCACGAAGGAGCGGCTCTTAAGAGGAAGTAACCGGAGTCACATGGTGTCGCACACAACTGAGAAGGCACCCTAACGAGGTGCGAAGACACGATTAAGCTAAAGGAGACCGGTGACATATTTACACAGCTGCTGCGGCGGCCATCTTGCGTGACAGCGTGTGACCGAGGCGGGTCTCTTCTGTGAGCGCCACTCAACCAGGCTGGGTTTAGGGTTTCCCTGGCTACCCCTGCCACTAGGTCATGTGACCACAGAACCCACCTCTGACCTACTATTGGGTTGGGGTGCTGTTAGCATACTGGCAAACCGCGAACCTCTGCGTGTGAGGGGTTTGTGGTTGAAACGCGGGCGCACGCGCCAGCTCGAATCGTAGGGAGGGAAAAGCGGGTCACAAGCCGGTGATTTTTCGGGGAATAGCGGGACACTTACTAAAGAAAGTCAGCATGAAGATGCCGTCGTTCCCTATCCGGAGCTGGTCCGCATCCTCAAAGTCATCCCGTGCCACGAAGTCATCCTCCTGCGCGGAACAAAACAAGTTTAAACGACTTTGGTCCTACGGCACGCGGTGGGGATAGATCAGTACCCCTGGCCGTGATGGAGAGTAGGACTGAAACACACGTTTCCACCTCTTATATGCCCTGTATCCCCGTATCACATCTGTGTTTAAGTACAGGGTGACACAGTGATCAGCTGGAGGAGCAAAAGACGGTGTTCGCAGGAAACACACACGTTAAAAACCCCAATCCTCAAAGCGGATGCGATGCATCGGGGCAGGAGATACAGGAGCTCTACAAGCACTCCGGAAGAGGCCGGGCACGAACGCAAAGAATGTGGAAGAAACAGAAATGGGTCACCTTACTTTACAAAAAACAAATGAAGTCATCCGTATAACAGTGGATCTAAAACAGGTCAAGGGGGAGGGAGGGTGAGAGAGAGAAAGGGGAGAAGGTGGGACTGACAGGCTGGGGGGTGGGTGGGGGATCTATGTCTATGTGTTCTAGCTTCTCGTCTGACGGGGTAGAGGTTTCACACCCACACATCCGCCCCGTGACCCTACCTCCACGGAACCGCGAGTTACATCATCAAAAGTGTCCAGGCGTTCCCTGTGCTGTGGGTGAGCCATGCAGGGGTAAAGAAACAGACCGGCAACACCAAATAAAAAACCAGACGGCACACGACAGAGCACTTCCGGCAAAAAATAAATAAATAAAATAAATAAATTAATAAAAAACGAATATAGTTCTACAAAAAAGCCCAGCTGGAAAAAAGCACCGAGTCAGCTTGAAGACTTAGGCTCAGCTGTAGTGCCGTTCACCGTGTGTCCTTATTATCTTCATATCAAATATGAATATGAAATATGAATGCGGGGGGAGGGGGAAAAAAAACCAAAAGCAATACTTTTACTCTGTACAGGGGTTCCATTTGAAGATTTAAAAAAAGGAGACCTCGTTCACTTCACCCTTGTGTCACTCAAAGCTGTGGGCGGGACAGGGGGAGGGGCCTGGGGAGGAAGTGGGACGGGGCCTTCAGGACTCACCCTTCCGGCCACGAGGGGGATGGTGGCCTCGGCCTTGGACCTCTCCGCCTCGTCGTAGGAGGGCAGCGACGTGGCCACGTTGTACGAGGGCGGCTTGGGGAAGCCGCCGTCCTCCTTGTAGTCGAAGTACGCTGCGGAAAAACGCACAAGAACGCCATTGTAACAAAGTGGCCTTTATGGGAGCAGAGCTGGGCCGACTGAAAAAACACAATGTGCTCAAGCTCCATGAAAACCATGACAACACTACGGAGAGCAAACTGACAAGGGAAACAGACACTCCAAAGGCCAGATTACAGTTAGGTGATGTACGATCACCGATGACTATCAGATTAGATGGTCTGTCGCAATGACTTTTAGCTTATACTAGAGCGACAGAGACGATTATGTCGTCGCCACTATCATTGTGCCCGTCGCTGAGACTTAAAAGGTAGTGAACTTTGACCCCACTGCGGGCTTAGCTGTCTCATCTGAAATTATCTTTAGCGAAGTGCAAAGTCATCAACTAGCCTAACCTTAAAACAAATAAAGTGGAAGACGTTCGATATCTAAACGTTGAGCGAAAATGGAATGCTGGTGACAATGTGGCGAAATCCATCGGCCAATTATACATCGGCCAACTGTAAACTGGCCTTTGTGCCCGATGTGACACTCGCATTCTGAGGGCAGGGAGGCTTCTCTCCGTGGGCCTGAGAGGATGGCTGAAAGATGAAGATAATGATGATGATGATGATGACGACCTGCGGCCGTCCTCGAGGGCCTTACCTGCGTTGTCCGCGGCGATGCTGCTGTAAGGAGGCGGGGCGTCGGCCGCCGCCTGCTCTCCCTCGCCCGGCTCCTCCTCATTGGGCAGCTGGAGAAAGACGGACAGCAGGAGTTAGCAGAGGCCACCTCCCACTCCCGCGTGGCTGAGAGAACCTTGGGGGGGGGGGGGAGGGGGAGGGGGCAGCGCTTCCTGCTCGCGTCTCATCGTGGAGTCGGATCGCCGAGTCAGCACGCGGAGAGAGGGCCGAGCGAGGCGGGGTCTGCGCGTGACCAAACGCCAACGCGCGCCACCCAGAGAACAGTCGCAACGCCCTGGCCATCCTGAGCCCCCCTGCCCTGGCCCCTCCTGCGCACCACTTCAGGCCGGGTCCTCTGAACGCTGCCTCACGGAGAGTTTGGTTTTCACACGCGCAGCGCCGGCTTGCGAAAAGCCAGAGAAGTAATTTCGTTGTCCCCTGGGACGTTCTGCACTACTGGGTCAACTGCTATGAACATCCTGAGAGTTCGAGAGACCCCTGTTTTACCTGACCCATCGGACAATCCAACAGGGTCTCCCCATTCCCCCAAATTACATGACGCCTGCATAGCATTCAAAACATAGACTTCTGTGCATGTGATTCTGACTCTTTGTAAACAGGCTGGGCTGGATTTGCTGGGCTGTGTTCATAGCCGGTCATGTGACTTTTTATCTCACATGACACATGACCGACATGAGGAAGTATCTCTCTGTTCCCTATAAAGACACACAAGCAAAAAAAGGTGCTTACTTCAGGACTTTCATGGTTCTTCACTGCATATTATACTGCTGATGTCACAATCACTGCTGGTAACTGAGAGCAACACTGAGCTCTGGAACACTGACTTAGAAAAACATTCCCAAAAACCTGCTCTTCAAAGGATTAAAGAGCTTTTCATCACATCACTGATTTTTGAACAAAGCAAGTAGATTTCTGTCCGCTGGCTGGTAGATCTTAACTAAAAAATCAATGGTGACTGGATTTTCCATTCAATCTGCACTGCAATTACATAACTTTTTGAAACATTCCATTAAAAAGCAAGCATATTTCTGCCATTCTTACAAAGCTGCCTGAAACCTTAAGACTCACAACCACTGCAGTCTGCAAACACACTTTATTGCACTGCAGACGAAAGTGGAGCATATCAGAAGTACTCAGAAGCATTTCGTTGGTTTCACATCCTCACACAAAATGGAGACTTTCCTGTGCTCAAACCCACATATGCACCACGCTACAGAAAGCGAAGCATGAGTGTGCAAGATGACTCGGAGGCCCTGTCACGGAGGCTCGTTAATCTTCCGTTCTCCAGGCGCATACCCGTACACCACAAAGCGTGCACTAAGCTTTCCATCGGTGTACCGTTACTCATTTCGCCCTCCCTCTCATTTCCCACTGCACGCTCGCAGACGGACACCCGCCTCATTGTTCCGTTGCAATGCGAGGCGTTATCCACACAGAAGCCAGTGGCCTTCGGTTTTTTGGAAGCTGTAGTTGAAAGTTTTCTCGCGTTACGATTCCGAACTGCATGCTGATAAAACCGGACGCAGCCCTACCATAAACAAATCCCCATCCTTGAAATGCGACACCCCTGAGCAGAAAAAACAGATACTGCACTACGTGTTGGGCTTATATGACAACTGTGAGACACGTTAAATCACGTTAAAGGTCGCGGCGGAGTATATATTAGCTGACACACCTACTCTCACAGTAAAGCATGGGCATAAATTTGGGGAATGTGCGGGGTCACGGTGAAGGCCAAATGGCATACGACCCCGGCTCTGTTCGGCACCCTCGAGTTATTTATTCATGCTTCTCCAGACCTTGGTGTACCGTTTGATTGGGGGCTGCATTCCACCCCTTACCATATCGAGTTGCGTCTATAATTGATCATTTAAGATCTAAAGTTGTCTACTGGAGATTTTATAACACGCAGTGGGCACCAGAGTACGGTTTCCCGTTGCGTTGAAGTTGGCGTTTTTAAATCACCCAAAGGACGTAGCCAGCTTAAACACTCATACCATTCAGTAAAAAAATGCTTTCACGTTTTCTCCAAACTTATCGTTACCTACACACAATCGCAGCACTGGTTCATTCCAAATTCCAAGGCGCAAAGCAAATGAATTCCATCCACGCCAAGCAATTCATCTGTTGAAGCAAGCATTAGTTTAACTACGTAGCCAGCTAAATGTCACGGTTAAGCTAGACCTAGCTAGCTAAAATGGTCGTCCTTGCGTAACATCCTAGCAAGCTAACATGTCCAACGATCGAGCCAGCTTGCTGTGATATTCCCAGTTTGTTGTGATATTCAATCGGTTACAATGAACGACTCCCTATGTAATCCTGTCCATGACAGCCAGAGCAGATCACAAATTTAGCTAACTTATTTGTCGTTCACAGCTAACGCTGTTAGCTAGCTAATAGGATTATTGTATAATTATCTCAGCTAGCTGGAGCTGGCCAGCAGAGTAAGATCGACGTCAAATGATAGGAAGTTAGCACGCTAGCATTTTACCTAGGTAAAATGTCTGCTCTTGATCGGCGGCCTGCATAGAGCTAAATTAACGTTAGCTAACACAATACTATTTATAAATTTTGACATTTCCACACAAACACAGTATTTAGGTAGCTAGACTAATGGTATAAAAATATCTTACGTAAAGTTATGATGCCTGATGACGTTACGTACAGACTAGCTAAATATCATAGTTTCCGTTCATTCATAGTCGGCTAAACTGAGTTTTTTTGTATCACGAATTATAAAAGGACTTCAAACACTAAAGTTACAAAAACATAAAATCACTGGATAAACAAGCAATTTACGTGCATTTGCGGAAATTAACTAGCTAGATCGCTAACGGTAACCAGTCAAAACAATGGGGCCTGTATTTCCATATTAATCCCCGTTGTTTCCTGCAAGAGACTCGCCGCCACGTAAGAGGGCGGATTCCCCACTACTCGTCACCTCTCGACAAACAAACTTACACTCACCTGCTGGTATCTACTGCTTTGCTCTGCCATTCTTCAGGCGATTGGGACCTCTAACCCCACGGCCGAAAACAAAAAGTAAAATTTAAGCTTTTCCCTTTGTGCCCAAAGACGAAAACAGAGCGAAGCCGCGTTATTTTTACTCTTCGGGACGACGTCTTCCTCCCGTCCCTCCCCTAGTCTTGCCTTCTGTGTAATGGTAACAACCAAAGCACGGTTGAACTTTGCTGCCCCCGCAAGCCAAACCGATGCGCTGCAAGCCAAGATTCATTTTTCCGTGATGGGTGCGTTAATGAAAAATGATTACTTTTCAGCTAACAGCTAAATATATGCTTTGTTCATAAAGGTACAATTTTCATTGAAATAACGTTTTTGAATACTATTTCCTGTATGAACATCAAAAGTGGTATATAATTCAGATCATACAAATCAGTATAATAAATGCATGCCGGCACGTTGGAATGCAGTTGTAGGCCTACTCTCTCCAGTGTTTTGTTCCAGTCACCTGGATTTGCGAATTAGCACAGTTCTCCAGCCAGGAGGTAGAACTAATTAGTGAAGTCAGCTGGCTGAGTTAATGGGAGGAAGAAACACACGTGGCAACACTTTTACTTTCTGACCTGGGGACTTCCCACCTCTGACTTTACTGGACTTGTCATGCATAACTGACAGACAATATATATATGTCAGATAGGATGAAAGCACCAACCATGCTGTGTCTGGGGTGTAGGAAAACAGCCTGAATTACTTAGGAATTCACCTGAAAATAAGGCAACGGTGCAACAGGAATGTTTACACAGTCTGACTTGTAAGGTTTATTGTGTTTTTATTGGAAAATAAAAAGACAAAAACAGTACTTTTTCGACGCATGGCTGTGAGTTTGCTGTGAAGGCCGTGTCCGCTCAGCTGGTCTGGTATTTCACCAGGACAGGGTAGGTGGTGCCTATGTGCTTCTGGTTGTAGTGATGGCAAACGATCTCCACCTCGTAGAGGCTGAAGGAGACTTTAACACGCTCATTGGGGGAGGTGAGGAAACACAGGGTGTAGAGGGCAAACTCAAACTCCGGACTGACGCCGATGAAGATGCTGCCTTTCGGTTTGATTCCATTCTTCCAGCTGAACTGCAGAGCCAGGATGTGTTTCTCCTCATCAGGCTGTTTCGACAGGGGGGTAAAGAAAAATACATTTAATTACTGCTACCAATCTGGGAGAAAGCTTATGTTTTAAAAAAAGGAACTTTCAGAGGAATAAACGCAGTCCTCAATCAGGAGTGACTGATGTGCAGAATGAACAAAGACTCTCAACATTCTCTGTTCGTGATGACACATCAGGTGAGTCACTTCGTCTTTGACCACGATTTCATAAAGCATAAAGGCTTTCCACAAGATGGTTCGCTGCAATTTCTTCTTAAGAAGTAGGTGTTAAACTAACAGTGAACCTAGTTTACTGAGCTGCATCTCACCAATACACTCTTCAGAAGAACAGCAACATGACATGACTGCACTAATGGTTTTACCGTTCTTTATTCTTTTCAATTTCTCATACTGCATTCATATATTACAGAGAGAAACAGAAAACTAATTTCACAAAAAAAGTGTTAAAATTTACAGTATTTCTGTATGAAGAATAAAGAGCTCCTAGGTGCTGCAGAGGCATAGAAGACTCACAATGAGATGTCATTTCCATTCAGAATTACAGGTTTTTTTACTCAGTTTCATTCATTTATTTGCTCGCCCATTGTTTACTTACTTGTGGAGAGTTTGCGTTCACACTGTAGCCCTTGTAGTCGATGTGTCCCAGCTTCTCCTGCAGGTACAGCTGGATCCAGTTGTGGAAGCCGATGACGGTCCGGCCCCCTCGCGTCTCCCCGACGAAGACGTGTTCGAACCCTGAGGAGTCTGGCCTGGGAGACGGGGGGGGGAGTTGGGTTTGTGAGGCTGAACTGTCCCCTCAGGATTCCCTTGAGAAGGCAGGGATTCAGCCACAGCCCATTAAAAAGGCCGACTGTTGTCCCTCCCATCGTGGCTGCGATGGTGTCAGAAGGATGATGGACAGCAGTATTGTGCTGAACCAAATTTATACATGCTTCTGGCCACTGAGCAGGTGGCCTATTAGCAAAATAAGCTTATTTCACCATGAGAAAACATAGATTATTATGGCGGGACTGAGTTTAATGCAACAAAATACTAGCTGTGTTGGGTTTTTGTGCTTCTGTGCTCTGCTATATATTTAACCAACCTCAGACAATAAGAGTACAAAGCATTATCTTAACCTATACATTTAAGACCTGTAGATTTCGCATAACTACAAAATAAAAGATTTAAATTAAACTCTTCAGGATACACAATATCACTATGTTAAATTAGTATAATGTTGTTATGGGCTGGTTTCCCAGACATGGATTAATTAAGCCTAATCAAACAAAAGGAAATTCTATGAAGATCTCAATTGAAAAAGGTTTTTAGTCCAGGACTAGGATTAATCCATGCATGGGAAACCAGCCATATGTCATACATTATAAATTATTGTAGCATAGCATAACATGATGACAAGGACAGATCATTCAGCCCAACAATACTCACCATTTCCTACCACTAAAGTGTACATAGTGCTTGGTTTACCTGCAACTAGATAGCATCTAGCACCGTGTCCAGCCTTATATAACATTGTTACCTGTCTCCAGGTGCCGGATCAAGACCACGCATTTGGGCTTAGCCTACCTGCTGGACCCTCTCCTGGTGTAAAGCTCAAACCAGATGCGATACAGCTGTTCCTTGAAGTCCTTAGTGTCATTGGGGGAAAGTTTCTTCTCTACCAGGTACTTGTGGGCAATCTGGGGGAAAAAACACACGCACACACACACACACACAGACGTACACACACACAAACAGGATTATCTCAAAACACTGGGATCATGCCAAAAGACTTAAAAACTACCCAAGTCCCACTTTTAGTCCATGCTTAGCTACACTGGCTCGAGTTTCTTTCATTCTCACGGCGAGTCGTGTCTGCATCAGTACCTTCATGGTAGGCGTCTGTATGATGGAGTCCAGGAATTTGTGGTTTTCTGCTATTTCCTCCGGGGTCACGACCTCTGGCTCGCCGGTGTCACTCTCGTAGTTATCGAGGAGGGATATGAAGGCTGGAAGGGGAACCTCAGTTTAGTTTTTTTTTTAAAGACCCAGAGGCAGAAGCGCCCCAAACGCGTAGCGGACCATGGCACTGTCACGCACGCAGAGCCTACCCAAGAAGGTCTCCTTTTTGAAAATGTTTTCGTCCACGAACGTGAAGAGCGGCGAGCCGGCCTTGTCGCTGCCGTCGTTGACGGACATGGCATCCCCGGCTTTGCCCTGTTGGGGAGGTAGGGGGGGGGGGCAGGGAGACAGGAGTGAAGAGCCGCCATGTTGTAAAGCAGTGGTCTCCAACCCTGGTCCTGGAGAGCTACAGGGTCTGCTGGTTTTTGTTTTCACCTTAAAATCAGCACCCAATTGAGACCCAAACCAGGTGAGTTGAGTTAACTGTGTAATCAACTGCTTTAATTGATTCATGAAGTGAAGAGTCGCTATGAAAACCAGCAGACCCTGTAGCTCTCCAGGACCAGGGTTGGAGACCACTGTTGTACAAACAGCAGGCCAACCGGCTAACTAGCAGTTCAGCACTTGATGTGCGTGTAATCGTTGTCCAGCACCCGTTGTGGGACTGCTGTGGAGAGACACATTAGCAGGAGCTGTGTGCGGTTTCTTCCACACTCAATGCAAGTATGAACGTGGCTATTATCTGAGAATGATATTAGATTCTGGGGTGCACATCTCCGGTCCTGGAGGACCAGTGTGCATGCTGGTTTTTGTTCCAACCAATTACCTTAGTTTTAGTTTTCTGACAGCTCTCTAAACTACGCTGGTTTACGCTGGTACTTAAAATCTTAAGACATACTTGCAGTCTGTGGCAGTAGCTGGTGCTTATACAAATGTCAGATCAAAATCCTGAAATGGATCGGACCCTGTTGTGCAACCCTGTATTAGATGCTGCTTTCTTCCACAAAGGTGCCAAGATAATTGCAAAACAGTTTTATACCGCTGTTGGGTTTCAGTGATGTTTAGTGAATAGAGGTACCAATGGGTTTTACAGGATCCAAAAACCATATATAAGGTTTTAAAAAAAAATATATACAGACAGTTATAATGCTATTGTTTGCCGACAGCAATTTGGGGAAGTATGAAATGAAGACCATTTTTTCCATAGACTGCGTTGTTGCCGTTCTCATTGTGTTAGTGTTAATCAGTTTAACCTTCAGGGTCCAAGCTGAACTACGTGGTTGTTCCCTGCACTTGGACCGGTACTTCTCTCTAGGGTTTTCGTCACACTTGTTCCCGGTTATGGTTGTACACTTTGTTGTACGTCGCTCTGGATAAGAGCGTCTGCCAAATGCCTGTAATGTAATGTAATGTAAAAGACCCATCTCGTGGCTGAACGCCCTCTTCTCCGGTACCAGTCAGAACGCCGCGCTACCTGCAGAGAGATCCGGTAGTCCTTCCCCGGCTTCAGTCGATTTACGTCGTTGTCCCAGAGCTCCTGCACCATCGCCGACAACTCGCGATCGCTTTCGTTCATGATGTGTCCACACGCGCGTGTGTTTGCGTAGGCCGCAAATTACTGTCGTGCTTCTCTGAAGTCTTCCTTGAATTCTTCTGTGAAACAAGGCGCCATCTTATTACATATTACATGACTGGACCTATTCACCACTCCATTTGACTATGTTAGATGGTATTTTCACAGCTGTGGATTGAATTTCAAATCAATTTGACATATATCAGTCACTCCTGTGTTTCCTCTAGGTATATGTTAATATATTATTTATAGCCATGGCTATATACCCCATTGCTAGAATGGAATTTTATAGTGTAAACTAAATTAGAGTGATTGCACATAGACACGTTACAGAACAGTACTCGGTTATTGATACTGAAATTTTACATAAAGCAATCATGAGAAATCATATTTCCAAATTCACGACAATCATAAATGTAACATTTTAGATCCTTCTTGAAAACTGGCTTGATGACTGTCTCTCAGATGACAGTAACGGTCAAATTTTTAGTGTGCCATATCTTAAAAGTGTTGAGCAAATCACACATCTTGTCTGTTACATTTCACTTGGCAGAATGGCAAAATGCCACTCTTATATACCTAAGAAAGGAGGTGTAGAATGTTCCCAATTTAACCAAGTAAATAACATCACAGTTTTAGTAAAATCTTCAAACCATGGCCAGCCTTCTAAAATATGCAGGGCTTGAGTCACAAGGAGAGTAACTAGTCTTCACAATTTGTATTACAAATAAGCACAAAGTTTTTCTCAAAGTCAAACATTACTTTTATTAAAACATGTTCTTTCTGCAATACACAGAAAAAAAGCAATTGTGTGTACTGCCTTTGAAAAAGATATTCTGTATAAAAACAGGTGACTGAACTGTTATGTTAACCTGTTTTGTTTACTATGGCAAAAAACCTCTTAGAGAAATAAAAAGGCTGTAAAAAAAAAAAAGGTAATATAGATAAATCCAAAGTACCCACCATAACTCTATAGTTAATTATAAAATTAGAATTTTATGTCTGTTTATACTAACTATACCAGCTTCACACTGACCTTTTGCTCTTCTTTTGCCGTTTTTTTCGTTGTTTTTTTCTTAGCCGGTTTTTCCGTCAGTTCAGAGCTGCAGTCGAACGCGATCCCGGAGCTGTCTGCGAGTGAAAACCGGCCAGTTTGAAACGCGCACCGTTATCCGCGTAGTAACTGAAAAAGACACGGGGGGTGCTCCTACGCCACGAGGCCGAACAGAAACCATTTTTAAAGGGTTGTCCCATGTCAGCAACTCTGGCCAAAGGGATTAAACTGTGTGTAGTGCTTTTTAAACCTCTCGCTACAACACGGACTCGGTCTTTGTTTCCCTGGCACGGGATTGTTCGTCTCTGTCTCCGCTCTGCCTCCCCAGCCCAGCCCCCGTATCTCCCCCACCCCCCGGCATCACCCCCGACAGCCCGCTCTAGGGAGTGCAAGTGCGGAGCGGGCCTAGTCATTAAAAAGCCATTCATGGCGACATGAAGATCACAAAAAAAAAAAAAAACATCTGGGAATAGCGGGGTATTTTATTGGATGAAATCAGGAGAAGCTGAACCTTCAGCACAGCACCCACATCCCACCCACAATTTCAACAGCAGTGGTTGATCAGCCTCTCTTCCGTCACTATAGTAACAGCCAGCTTGGTAGATACAGTAAGCAGGCTCTCCCCCACCCGCCCACCCCCACTGACATATTTAAAACACGGTCTCTGGTGTAACGCTCCCCACAGACATGCGCGAATCACACAGGTGCTACAGGAAATCAGCACCCATTCGAGCAGCCAGTGCCTGAAATAGGCTTGTTCAGACTCTGGGAAAAAAAAAAAACT
The DNA here is from genome assembly GCA_039654925.1 of Anguilla pacifica. NCBI lineage: Eukaryota > Metazoa > Chordata > Actinopteri > Anguilliformes > Anguillidae > Anguilla > Anguilla pacifica. The sequence goes on along the minus strand of CM077292.1, from coordinate 4,533,739 downwards.
GAACGGATACAGGGGGACGACACTGACAACGTCCTTTAACTCCTTGCAGTAGTTTTTTTTTTTTACTACTTGACGTTGCAAAACATAGCAAGATCAATCAGTGTGTTAACCAGGCCTGAATGAACCATACCCATTCTGCCCTCCTGACCCCAACCCTAGAGGGCAGGGGGTTCACATCATCCACGACATAAAGGGCAAAATCTCTGTTCGCCCAATACAATAAAGCTACCTTCTTAGCACTTTTCCTGTCTTGCATTTTTAAACCCCCTATTGACAGCTGATTTGTGAGTGGTTTCTCTCAGGCAAAATGTGTCATTTTCCAACAAAACCGCTCAAAATCCTCACGAACGCTATCTTGGTGAGATCCAGCCCACAAAAGTCCCGTTAGGTCCTTATTTAAAACTATCCAGCTTCGGCCACGGTCCTCAACCACTAAGTTGACTGACGGCATTCTTAGTCAGGGTGTGGGCTGCCCTGCTTCTCCATTTACATTAGGTTGGTATTAAACGTTAAGAAATGTTAAGTCTGTTGGAGCTCTAGAAATCTCCAGTGGTAAGTCAAAGAGTGACTTTGCTAAATCTGAGCTGCAAGCTTGAGACTACCATTGACATTTTATACTCATAATTTCCAGGCTCTATCCACTCAATTCAAGGTAGGAAGATTACATGTCACTGGGAAATCACCAACAGAATTGCAGAAAGACCTGACTTCACGAGGCTATAGTTTGTACATCTTTTTTTAAATCACGTATACTGCATCATGTATTCATAAAAAATAAAACCACAAACAAGCAATCCTTTTCCGGTGTCAGTTGCCAATTTATTTTTGGTAACGCACGATAAACATTCCTAACAGTTCTTTATTGACAGTTTTGCAAAACATATATAACAGAGGACGTATGGATTCTAAACTAAAAACATTCCATTGGCGTTTGATGGCGATTTTTTGGAAAAGCTTTATTTACACTTTCCATACGCCATGATTAAATGTCAGTTTCAGGACCGTTATGGAGGATACTATTACGCATAGTATTCAAGAGTACATCAAGAAAAACGACGTACGGCAACCTTCCTGTGAATTCTGTCAGTTTTGAATAGTAATAGTGAGCAAATAGTGTCCTTTTTTTTTGAGAGAATGTTAAAAAAAAAAAAAAAAAATACAACATTTCTCCACTAAACAGGTTGTTTTACAAGATCCAGGATAGCAAGAGCCCTTCACTGCTATCTAATCCATAATCCACAGCACTGTTTCCATGGCCACAGAAAACAGGACTGTGAAACTTCCAGACCTCTGTGTGCAAAGAACGGAACAGGCCTCTCCTTAAAACCTAGCCTGACTGAACACTTGGCATAGCCAAAACAGTATCCGGGGGAAAGTGAACACCCCTTGAACCCTGAACATTACAAGACTTTAAAAGTCCTCTGGCAAGAGAAATATCATACTCACAGGGCTTCCATACACGACATGGTCCAATCCATCATTCGTCTTTCTTCAAAATAAACATTAATCTGATAAAAACATTACTGACGAATGATGAAGGACAACAGTCAAACCTTTAGCAAGCGTTTGTGTTGGGCTTTTTCTGTTTTTTTGTTTTTTTTTGTTTTGTTTTTTTGGTAGAGAACCACTGCTGATTATAACTCATTCAAAATTCAAATTCATTGGAAGATTGTGTGGGTCGTGTGAAATAAGGTGCTGAGAGCGAGATCGCGAGGAGAACATCGGGCGTACGTCCCATTAATCATCTTCATCACTCCAGAAGATCTCATCGTCGTCTTCAACATCCACTCCCTGGAACAGCCTAAGATGACACACAAACACATACACACAGAATGCATTTTACATCACCTTTTCTGACCATTAATCATTCTTCGTCTTCCCCAAAAAGCCGTCCTATTCGACGGCTATAACAGTGCTTGCACGTGCATGTGCAGCCTAACTTGTTGATATCTCTTCTCTCATGACCCAAAAAGTAAACTCGCCCATACGCAAAAAGTGTTTCACAACAGCCTTCTGAGCATTAAACTTTATTTCTCTTCCCCAAAAACCCATCCTTATATTTTAAAAAAATTAACAAAACAGTGCTTGCACTGCACACGCACCCTAACTTGAAACCTCCACCTCATAATCAGGAAGGAAACACACCCACCCATACACACAAAATGGCTGTTTCAAGCGCAGCCTAAGCTGTGAGCTGCAGTGAGGAGCGGGGGCGACTCACTGGTTGTAGCAGGGGGACGAGGCGTTGTTGAAGTGGCTGTAGGGGTTCACTCGGGTTAGCAGGCTCAGACACAGCCAGCAGAAGTACTGTTTGCAGGACGTGCACGTCATCTTGTTACAGCCGTCTACCTTCTGTAAGGAAATAAGCGGGGAAAACGTGTTACATTGGCCAGATGTTAAAGAGATAACGAGATTGGGGCTGCGTCTGAATCAGCGCCCTTCCATACTATTGAGTATGCTTGTTCAGTACACTGGATGAGAAAATTGTTAAGTAGGCAAAATTTTCTCTATATGTAGTGTATTTAAAACCCTCGAAAGTAAGTACATCATTTGTGGATTTTAAGTACACTACATTTACATACTAAACAACTTTCTCGTCCAGTGTACTCAACTTATATACTTGATAGTAGGCAAGTAAGCCATTTTGGACATGGCCAAGGATTCAATCCAAAACCCTTAAGGGTGAGAGTGCGAGCCCATAGGGCAGGTGTAGCAGGTACAGCACCTGTATGTTGGTGCCACAGCGTGGGCAACCCTTGCAGTTCTGATCCAGCCACTCCCTGCTGAAGGATTCCTCCACCGCCTTCTGGATCACCCTCTTCCCGAAACGCTGTTCCAAAAACTTCTTTGTCTCGTCACTGGCCGACACGTACTCGTCCCGCAAGTTTCGGAGCTCGTCTGCATTTGGGGGGGGGGGGGGGCAGACAGAAAAGCCCATCCCAGTCACGGAAAATGTCCACCCGCCCCAGTCAGTTACAACACTGCCAGTTCTAATCTCCATCCTGATCAGGTGTTTCAAATGAATCCAGTCTGCGATGGCTGTGAGAACGTGTAATCAGTTTTATATATAATCAGTTCAGCTTATGGATGTAAACGGGTACAAAACAATTATGTGATTAGAATGTTCTTAACCGAGCATTCTAATGCTGATGTCACATTCACTACTGGTAACTGAAAGCAGTGGAGTTCTAGAACACTGACTTAGAATTTTGAAAAAAAGAATACATTTCATGACCTACTTAACAGAGTCAGCTACGTGGCCAAAAAAAATCAGAAAAAGAACTTTCACTGCAAGTGTCTCAAAAAGGATTTGTGACCCAAGTCTCACGTACACGCCAAATATCCCTCCTCCACGCGAAGTCTCAGTGCAAAACCTCAGATTAATCTGAGCCACCTGGGGAGCTCTGCCGCCAGACTCACAAGCAAAGTCCCGACAGGGAAATATTTACTGCATTAAAGCGAGGGAATCAGCAGGTGACCTGACCTTACAGGATAATTATATACATGTAACTTCATCAGACGAGTGCAAGTATGGCCACTACGGCCAGCTACGTATTCTGGAGCATGGGACAAAATACATAGGGAAGCCAGCCCCCCCTTCCCCCAATATATTTTGTAGCACCTTAAAAATAATTATACCCTGTAGGCTGGGCCTCCCTCAGGCCCCCAGGTCTGGGGCAAAGTATCCCAGTTGTCCCCCCATGGGTGCCCCAAATGTGTAGAAACATTCGACCCAGTTACCTGCAGTGGCCTTACGGTGGGACAGGCCATGGTAGCCGTACTTGCAGAGGGCTAGATTTAGGGTTAGGGGGAGGGTTGGTTAAGGGTGTGCTCACTCTTTTGACCCCTTTACCTGCAGTGGCCCTACAGCGGGACAGGCCATGGAAACCACACTGCAGAGGGTCAGGGTTAGGATTAGGATTAGGGTTAGGATTAGGATTAGGGTTGACTCGTTTAACCCCATTACCTGCAGTAGCTCTAGAGTGGGACAGCCTGTGGTAACCATGCTTATAGATGATTAGGATTAGGGTTAGGATTAAGGTTAGGGTTAGGGTTAGGGTTGACTCGTTTGACCCCGGTACCTGCAGTGGCCCTACAGTGGGACAGCCCGTGGTAGCCGCGCTTGCAGAGGGTGCAGAAGGCGTACTGGCAGGACGAGCAGATCCCCATGGTGGTGTCCGGCTCCACCATCACAGCCGTGCAGCACATCTGACGGGGGCAGTACACCACGTCCGCCATGAGGTCCAGACTGGACTGGAGCAGGAGGCGGTCGTACCGGGCAAACAGCTCCTCCCCGACCAGGAGCTTCACCTGGATCCCAAACCAAAAAAACCCCCCAAAAAAACACATTAATAGTCATTCATCAGCATGTCGACAGTTCAGAGTGGACCTGGGGTGTCCATTTTTATCCGAAAAGGGCCGGTATATATCAGTATATATTCAGCTGTACAAATGAATGCAGTGTAAATGCTATGTAAAAGTTGTGTAAGTCGCTCTGGATAAGAGCGTCTGCTAAATGCCTGTAATGTAATGTAACGTGGGTGTACCTGTGAGGGCATACCTGTGCTGGTGTACCTGTGTGGGTGCACCTGTGCTGGTGTACCTGTGTGGGGGTACCTGTGCGGGTATACCTGTGCGGGTGTACCAGTGTGGGTGTACCTGTGTGGGTGCACCTGTGCTGGTGTACCTGTGCTGGTGTACCTGTGCGGGCGTACCTGTGCGGGCGTGGCCACGGAGGTGCACTTGGGCTGGGGGCAGTTAAGGCACTGGACGTTGCCGTCGCGTATCTGGATCTGGAAGTACTCGCCCAGGCAGGCGCGGCAGTACACGTGCCGGCAGTCCTGGAAGAGCAGGCAGCCGGAGCCCAGCTTCTCCGAGAAGCAGATGCCGCAGCAGAACACCTTCCCGTCGAAGGCCTTCTGCCGCTGGGCCTCGTCGAAGTCCAGCAGCTGCGGCAGGACGTTGGCGCGCGGGTCCACCTCCGCCACCGCCCGGGGGTCCAGCGGCGGCTCCGTCCCGCCGTGCCCCGCGGCGGGCGCCCCCCCCGGCACGGGCACGGGCACCGGCGCCGGCGCCCCCCCCGGCTTCACGTCGGCCTCGTTCCGCTTCCGCTCCGGGGGGGCCTTGGCGGGGCCGGCGATCTCCAGCGGGGACGCGATGCACAGGAAGCCCAGGACGTCCTCCTTGAGGAACTGGATCCAGGAGAAGAGGACCACGCTGCCCTGGCTCTCCTGCCAGAGCTCGTCCAGCCGCCGGCACAGGGCGCTCAGCTGCAAGACACGGACGGCAAATCGTCAACTTTATATTTTACTCGTATTGGGCCCTGTCTCTCAAATCACAGCCCTCAAGGTCCAAGAACTGCTGGTCTTCCACCCTCCCTTTACCTGGGAGTCCTGTGTGAAGACACCTGGGCAATCAGTAGCACTAATTGTTCAGTTAATTACCTGGGGGAAAAGAAAACCTGGGCCGGATTTGGATTCAAGGTCCAGATTTGAGTATCCATGGTATAGGGCTTTTTATGGATACACGGTCTCAGAGATGCTTCACAGAAAGAAAACAGAGAAATGGAAAATTGGGCAAACACCAAGCCTGAAGCCCCCCAAAAAACAAGCTCCTTAATGAGAAGAAAAACACTCAAATCTCAGGAAGTAAATCTCAGGAGGGGTCCGGCAACAGAGAGGAACCCATCGTCCACTGGCCAGCCTTGGTGTAATAGTAAAGACAATCTTCACAGGAACCCAGGCTCACTCAGGGTAGGCCTACCAGGAGCTCTCTACAGAGCTCTACGCTAACATTGTTTTCCCCAAGGAGCACATGTGTTCCTAAGGTGAAAAATTTTAGGAGCACACTAATGCATCCCAATTAGAACGGCGTGCTCCTAAATTATTTTTTTCAGTCAGCACACATCAGTGTTCAGGACCAAATGTTCCTAAAACGGGAGCACTGTAGAACCCTGCTCTACATACAGAAACATCGCTATCAGGCTCCCACGCAAGAGATCTGGGAATCTCACACACATTGGGCAGAAAACTGACACCTACTGAATGACACCACACCACCAGCTGGTGTGTGCCTTCACTGTACAGGGTGGTTCGCAATCTTGCACCAAGCGGTTCTCAGGAAGTCAGCGACAGGGTTGAAAATAGCAGTCCCAAACGCAGTAGCAGTTTGAGCCATTCCAGGTAGAGCAGAATCTCGGACAGAAGCCTCCATTACCTACGCAACTGAATAAGCTTAACCCTTTAAGGGTGCGAGATCAGAAATATGTGATTGGATGGACTGTTCTTAGTGTAGCAGGTGTAACTAGGCTAGTTCGCCGGCGAAGCACAGTAAAGCTGCAGTAAAAGGAACGTCTCGTAGCAGGTTACCGTGACAACACTCTCTGGCAACGCAACCCTCAGATTCAAAAATAACAACAACACTGCCCTTGGCTAGGGGTGATTTAGCCTTTAGCTGACTGGCAACGTGTTTGCCTTAAAAACTGCTGGACGAGTGAGATGACCAGGATAAAATTCCACCTCAGACTCAGGCAAATCTCTTTGTTACATTAACTGAACGGTCAAATGCTGATATAACAATCACTACTGGTAACTGAGAGCAATGAAGTTCTAGAAATTTTTTTTCAAAAAACATGCTTTTCAAAGGATTATAACCAACAGAATCAGCAGGTACTCATTGTTGAGGGCCTTCTGTCAATCACCTTGATGCAAAAAGGTGAGCATTAAAAGGAAACAAATCACAAATTCCATTAATAAAAAATGGAAATACATTTGAAATTTAGACAAAGGAAAGTCACAACAGAGTTTGGTACAAATAAGAGCAGAACATATTTTTCTCAAAGGGGCCAAAGATAGCAGGTCATTCGGAAGTGAGATGTAGGCCTATCATCTGAAAAGCAGACATAAGAGAAAAGTTCTAATGAGATCTCAAAAACAATTACAAAAAAGGTTTGAAGGACAAACTTCCATTGGCTTGCCTCAGGCTAGTTCTGGAAACTTAAAATTGTTCAAAGACACTGTAAAATGGTGGCATCACCCTTAAAGTGCCATCTTCAAACTAGTTTTTCTAGTCATTTGCCTTTAGAAAGTAGGCGGGGCTACAATAACAGCTATGCTTTTCATGCAAATTATGTAAATTAACTAACACTTCAAGGCATGCAACATAAATCCTAATTCATATATTTTCTGATGCAAATTATGCATGTTTCCTGAAAATACAGCGCAAGACATTCACAAATCGGTTACCATATGTAGGTTTTAGAAAACTCATGCAGAACAATCATGCTGGCTAGTCTGTGTAAGCTTATTTGAAGCCTTCTATATTGCACAACACTGCCCTGTCATACAACAACAATTTAGGATAAAGAGGCTCAACACCGCGGAGAGTGGGGGGTTGTCAACGAGGTAAGTTATCTTGGCAGACGTGGAAAGTAACCCCTGGCCTCCCACCATTCTTACACAAATATTCACTAACTAACTTATCTGGCTAATTCATTAACCCCACTACAGGAAGTAGGTTGTACCGACTTAGATGGCTACCAGTCAAGATGCGCACCTTTTTCTAGTTAAACCTGGAATGGCGCAAAGTTCACCGGTAATGTCATGTCCATCCACACCTGCTGGTCTGTCTTACCTGCGCCCTGGAGAGCCACTTGGAGCTGAGTGTGTACTCGGGCGGAGAGGTCGATGGGTAGTCCGGCGGGAGTTCGAAGTTCAAAACCAGCGGAGGTAGAAAAGACACGTCATGTTCAGTTTGTTTATCCCCTGTCAAAAACGAGGAGGGGAAAAAAACATGGAGAAATTGCAAATTTTGCAGAAACGCATATGCACTTACATAAGCAGGTAACGCTACAGATATTTAAATCAGAAAACGCCCACCTTTTACGACGATTTTAAAATCCTGAGGCAGCTCCAGGCAGATTTGGATTTCACCTCCCTGAGCAGACTCGGCCCGGCGGAACTCCTCCTCATCGTAAATGCTCGCTAGAGCCAGCAACTCATCTTCCTGTTCTTCCTGATCCTGCGACATTGATTAGCATTCCTGAAAAATAACACAGTCGCACAGATCAGTGGACGTGTAGCAATCGATTACTGAGACCAAGGTCGTACTTTGAGTCAAGATAAGATGGGTCACTATTCGCCAATTAAACACGGTTATTACACTGAGAATATTTCAAAATTTAATCCTGTACAAAATTAGCTCTGATCTGGTCCACACCATGACGTAGCTCGGAAAGAAGTACTTTGATGTCAGTTACAATGTAACCAATCTCTGAAAGTGGTAGATGAGTAGTTTTTAGTTTTACAAAGCAAAACGTTTGCTCGTTTCAAATGCTCTGTATAGCCAACTGCTATTCCAACTACATGCGTATTTATCTTCCTAAATTGCCAAAACACAGTAAATGCATAAACAACAACGTTGTCTAGATAAGTTAGCTACCTAGCTATCTAAAAATAGTCATTACAAAACATCACTTACGTTATGCCACTATTTCAAACTTAGCATTCTACTATACTAGCTAACATTTACTAACTGGACAGTAAGCGAATCAGACTCGTGTGAAAGAGGGACTCGGAAGTTACATTAGCCTTTTCTAAAAGTGATAGCTATCTGCCAAATGCTAGTTTGACAGCATGTTATTATTTCCATGGTATCTCCCCTAGCAGGCTAGCTACCAAGTTGGTTAGGCCCGGGCGCTTTATAATTAAGTCTTAAAGATACAAAAAAGTACACATAACCGTAGAGCAGGTGTTGTTGTTTACGTTTTGGCCTATACGATTCACAAAAATATGAGACATAGATAACGTTAATGATTTTGAGAAGTGTGACATTAAGTTAGCAGATGGCCCACCAATACCTTGCTCCTCCGCACCCACAGGAAGACGGCTACGATGACAGGGGATAGGCTACTAGGCTAGCCGGCTGAGGAGCGCACTAAAACTGAACGGAAAACAACAGACACCCCTCTACTGGAAAGCACCGTAAAGAACAGCTGCGGTCGCATGTACTTCCCGCAGTTGATCCGTTGCGTTCTCAAGCGTCATCAGATTTCATCTGTATTTGTTTTAATGATTTATAATTTCGTTTTAATCATGTAATCATTTGCTGATTTGTTCATAATTGGCTACCAAAAGCAGTTTTTGCAATACTTTCATTTTGTATTTCCTGACAGTAGCATAATGCAACATTACTAGGTATTGGGGGGGGGGGGGGGGGGTATTATTTCCCACATGTAGAATGTTATATTTATCAATGAAAAATTGCATTTGCCAGGTCAGAATATCTGTCCAGTTCTGGATTAATGTTCGAGTATTTTAGTAGCTACTGAACTGCTAAACGTCCAGGTTCTGTAATGTGCAAATGTTTTGTTACTAATGTCATTTTCAAAGGTAATTAATGTAAACAAGATTGAGCAGACTGATCCTAAAGAGACACCTAGTACTCCCACAGAAACCTTCTCAGATATGATACTTGTGATCTTCCCTGAATCCAAATGCAATCCTACTCTAAAACATTTCCTGCAATTCCAAACAAGGCACACTCATGCCATACAATTTCACAAAGTCTGAATGTGTATAGCTTCAGCCCTGATTGAGACCAAACGATGTACAGCTTCCTCAAAGTGTCCAGAATGATCTTCCCTTTGGAAATCCTTGATTCCGTTTCCTTTCAGAAATATGCTTTAATTTGTCCTTTCTGATAAATAGTAGGATTTAATGCAGGAAGCCAGCCAAACCAGCATACCTGCAATTTTACCATTTCGGTCCCTACTTTTTTGTTATTGGTAATATGCAGTTTGAAAGTTTTATTGAATTTAGTCCAGATGCCCCTGCCTTCGCCCGAAAAAAGGAATTTAAAAAAAAAAGGAGAAAAATACAGGAAAGCGGGGCTATCTGTATTTTACCAGGGCTGCTCAACCCTGTTTCTGAAGATCTACCATCCTGTAGATTTCCACTCCAACCCAAAGGGTAAAGGTGGAATGGGGACAGAAGTTGGAATGGGGAAATGAAACCTGAGAGTTTACACATCGGATCTTTAATCTGATTGGTTATTGCACCATCTTCCTTATCTCTCCGATGACTCCACAGGCTTGCCTTGCATCGCCAGCTATCCCAGCATGCACTGCGGACACAAAGACTCAGCTCTCGTTTAAAATGGAGGCGATTAAAAACTTGCTTCTCGTCGGAAGATGTGTGGCTTTACCCTTAACAAAGCACACCTCATTCAACAGCTATAGATTTTGAAATGAAAAAATTCTTGGTTTTCCAGAACAAGAGGAAAAACCTGCCTTGCAGTACTGGGAAGAAGGAGAGTTTTCGACAAGGACAAGAGGCGGTTTGGGACAAGGACAGTACATGAGACTTGAAAAGCCTCTCTGAGCCAATCAAATGGCAACTAGAGTGGGGAACCAATCAGAGGTGGAGAAATCCAGGTTCAGAAAGTAAAAGCACTCCCCAGTATTTCGTTCCAGTCACCTGGATTTGCTAATTAGCACAATCCTTCAGCAAGGAGGTAGAATCCGTGAAATCAGGTGGCTGAGTTCATGGGTGGAATAAACAAGTTAGGACTTTCATTTTCTGACAGCTGGACTTTTCTCCCCTGGTACCAAGGTTTTGTACAGGGGGGATATCTTCATTTTGAACTTGAGTACTGGGACATAAAGCTTGTAAGGTTTTGTAGCCATTTAAGCATTTCCTCACTCTAGTTCTGGGTATAAACATTTGTATCAATATCAAAAGATTCTAATGTCACAGAAGATAGGGAGTCAGCAGTAATTGCATTTTTGTGAACCATTGAAGGACCATATAAAAATAAACAAAATTTTAAAAAAGCAATGAGTCAAACAATTTGAGCTGTTAATTTGTCCCAATGTTTGAGCAGTCGGCTCAAATATATTCCAGCTGCTAGTTTCCTGTGCTGGGCCTTTCAAAGAGAGGTACCTATACCTCTGAAAGGGACAGCTGGTCACAATCATGGTATTGAAAAAACCTAGTCAAAAACAGACAGACAAACTTCAGGTTTCGCTTTTTTATAGTTCAGTTGAAATGCTTTTTGTTCGGGAAACAACACACAGATCTACAGAAAGGAATCCCATCACCACAGTCAGAGTCCAAAAAAAATTAACTTGCTTTTTTTCTTTCTACCTTTACTGACAGATCTTAGTAGTCTTACACAAGTGCCTTAACCCCTCCCACATTTGTAGAGATACCTAGTTAAGGTGAATGGGAGGGGGGGAAACACCTTATCTTATGCTACCATTCATCGTTCTATTAAACCAAGGTCATACGCTCAACCAGAAATTGCCTTCAAACATTGAAAAAATACTGTCTTACAGTAACAATTTTTCAGATTCAACATTCCATGAACAGCTGCTAGTGTAATATTTCTGCCATCTTGCGCTCATTTCCCATACAGTATTAACATTGAATTTTTTTATTTTATGTTTTTTTTTTATTTATTTTTTTTAAGTTGCAGTGCTACAAACATCAATCCAACATTTCCATGACCTTAAAGGACACATAGGGCTTCTCTCCGACAATTTAACCTTGCGATTATCTATTAACATGTATCTAATTGGAGGCAGACATTCATTTAAGGTTGCTGGACAAAAAGTCACCACGGATTTGGAAATGAAAAAACCAGGGAAAGTGTTTGGATTAGATCGAATCACCAGCCCCTTAACATGTAGATTTCCAAACCCATCCAAACACTTTAAAACCAGGTTTCCTGACAGAACCACCCTAGGTGCCTTTTAAGGGGGGGGGGGGGTGGAGGGGGAATAAACACATAAACCTGAACATATAATTTACTCTATTTTCTAATTTACTCATTACTTCTGGAGCTGACATTCTCAAACAGCGGCAATAAGAGCTGAGGCGATGAGATGTTGAAAAAAACAACTTTATGAAACCGGATGTTCCAACGACACAGGAGAGAGCAGGATTCCACCCTGCACTCACATCTTGATGTCACACAACAGGCTGATTGATATGCAGTAAATTTATTTTCCAAAACAAAAACAAAAAAAATTTAAATAAAATAACATTTTTTTTTTTAAACGAAACCAAAAAAAAAAAAAAAACAAAAGAAAAAAATAAAAATAAAAAAGAGGAACATGCCATGACGGCAGATTGAGAGTATTACTGGAAAGAATCAGACTGCCTAAATAACATCAAATAATGGTCAAAGGGGCTAATATTTCGGGCACCTTATGGAACCCGTGGCGAGCAGGGAGTTGGAGGAGGGGGGGGGGGGGGGAGGGGGGTTAGTCAATGTCCATCTCCGGCAGCTTGCCTTCCGTGGATTCTGGGGCGGGCTGGCCGGCACCCCCCGCCGCGGACCCTTTTTCGGGGCTGGCCGGCTGGGCCTCCGCGTTCTCCTGTCCATTTACCGGCCCGTTCTGCTCCCCGGACTTCTCGTCCTTGGGCAGCTCCACCTTGGGCTTGGGTTTCGTCACGGTGGGGTTGCAGGCGGAAAACAGCTCCTGTATGAAGGGGGGGGGGGGGGGTGGAATGGAAATGGAGGGTGTACACCATTATAGCAGGTGACAGAACTGAGTGATGTCATATTTTGTAACGCCCCCCCCTTCCCCCCCACTTTCCAAGATGATAGCAGTCTAATTGTCCAGGTTGTTTTGTTCTAAATTCCAAGTCAGTATTCTAGAACTCCATCACTCTCAATTACCAGCAGTGATTGTGACATCATCATTAGAATGTTCAGCTAAGAATGTTCTAATCACATATTTGTGACCTCACACCATAAAGGGTTAATGAACAGTTGCACAACGGGACTGGCCCCCTACATCAGACACCGGGGGTCGAGAACCATACCTTCGTTTTGGCTCTAATCTCTCGGACCTTGACCACGGGTTCAGCAGTGGCATCCTGCTTGCTCTGCTGGTTCATTTTGCTGTTCATCCAGATCATGGCGTCGTTCACCGTCTTGTCCACTTTAGTGACTTCAGCCTCATCCAAGTGCTCATACAACTCATCCTGCCATTTCAAAAATAACGACAACAAAGTTACCAAGAAGCCGACAGCGAATCAGAGTTCACGGTTTTCTCACACCGTGGGGTCATTTCTATGACGGCAGTGACGGCGCACACATGCCTTTGTCTTGAAGGCTTCAACGATCTTCATGTACTGCTGGATCTGTTTGCCGAGTTCCTCAAATGCCTTCGGTCTCTCTTCTGCTTCCATGAATCTGTCCTGGATGGGCTGGCCAAGTTTCTGCACAACGACGGAACATTTCACTCGATCCTCCCCCCTCTCGAGCGTATTTATTTTGTAACCAAGGGTACTCGCTTATTTACACATAACAGCATGACAGGGAGACGATGACGCTACCTTCAGTTCGGCCAGTTTGTCGATGTACACCTGCTTCTGCTGGTCCTCTCCGTCTTCGTACAGCCAGTTTTCGGTGTCCTCCAGTTTTAGCGAAAAAGTGTCACGGTCCTACATGGCGGAGGGTTTAAAAATGACAAGAACAATCAGTTAAGAAAGATCTCACACCACCGTTGATGAACTGGTCGTGGTGGTCAGAACCAACCCAACCAACCGACCGTCAAGCCTGTGAGGGTTTTAACAGTAAGCTATGCTGCCTACGTAAATGCAAAAGGCTTTGTGGTCACCATTATGTCACAGCCACTTTCGAGACACGACGTGCACAACTATTACACAGCATCCATCTACGCAGTTGGATATTTACTTCAGAAATTCAGGTCAAGCACCTTGCTAAAGGGTACAAGAGCAGCATGTCTGGGAATAGAACCTGCAACCTTTAGGTTATAAGCCCATCCCTATCCATTATACTACACTATAATCCCACTACACTACACTGTACCAATACCATAACAGTAGGAGGGGGGTTATTTTTAGGTTTCTTTATTCTCATTAGAGCTGTAAACAGCGTGTACTGCAGAGGTAGGTCACTGAAGACCAGACTGGTTCGGGGTGGGGTGAAGCAGTGAGCTGGGGGGGGGGGGGGGGGGGTGTAAACACTCACAGCGTCACTGACAAACTTCTCCAGGACCCCGTGCAGCTTGTCCCTCATCTCGTACACGTACTCCTCCACGCAGTTCTTGGCGTCGTTGCGCTCCTTCTCCAGCTTGTCCTGCATGATCATCTTGCCCTGAGCCAAAATGGAGGGGGGGAAAAAAAAAAAAAGAAGTTAACACAATTAAAAAAAACATTTTCAATCTACGCAAGTCCTTTTAATTTACTGTTTATTTGGGTTACATCCTCCCCCCCATGTAGGCTCAGTCCCAGCCCCCCAAGCACTTTTTTTTGATGAAGGTTTGAAAATTCACTTTTCAGTGGAATCCAGAGTGCAATTTCGCTCAGACCCAAAGCAATATTAATATTAGGACAGAACAGCATGTTTTGTATGCTTGTGTAAGATATGCACTGCATAGTCCAAAATAGCAATTTATAAATACATCTAATGACACCAGTGAGAAAATGGAGGTGGGGGGCAGCAGCAACAAAGATGCATCTACAAAAGCCCATTGCTCAAGGGCTTCTTGTTGCTACGTGATACTTTACCTCGTTCTCAACAAAGAGGTTGAGCATGTCGTTGGCTAGCTGCCAGTGCAGTGAGTTCTCTATGGGCAGGTCGATGGTCTTTGTTTTGACTTTGGGTTTCTTAGCTTGTGGCGGCTGGTCAGTCTTCTTCTCCTGCTTTCCCTCTTCTGTTGTAGTCTGGAATTTGTAAACAGGTACACAGTACATGGTCGGCATCAGTTCTGCATTAAGAGGTACAACAGAACACACCTGCTCCTTAATTCACTCTGTAAGCTTGGACAGTTTTACGCACACACGAGTGAGCATGACAGGAGCTTAAATAAAACCAATGCCACTCCACAGGATTTCACAAAATGGATCACGCCAACTATCCACAAGGAAAAGTGGGGGGGGGAATATTCTCCAACCTCCATTTCCTCAGTCTCTGACTTCTTGTCTTCGTTCTCTTTTGGGCTATCGCCTTGATTCTTCTGTTCCTCCTGGTCAACCTGCATTTTGTTCTTCAAAAAGAAAAGGGAAGGGGGGGAATAAATAAATAAAAAACCAGCCATCCCTCCCCCCCCTCCCCTCAATGACAAAGTCTGGTCCAAGGACACAAGCCAAGAGCACCTGCAGGCTAGAAAGCGTCTGTGAGAGAGATTATTCACTGCGCAGACAGACACACCCTGGTTCATTCAGCGGAGGGTATATGTGCGCAGGCAGCCAATTACAGAGCAGGACAGAGCGCTGCCGCACCCTCCCTGCGCTCAGAGCAGTGTTCTGTGTTCAGACACGCAGGTCTGGCTTCTTCAGAACGGCGACCGACCGCTCCTCGTCCTCCCTGCTAAACTGCAGGCTTCGCTTCAGACGCGCTAACCGAGCTCCGCGGGAGGCCGTGGAAGGCTCCGGAACAAAGCGGGGCGGGGTGGGGGGGGGGGGGCGTGTGTGTGGGGGTGTAGGGGAGGGGGACGGACGGTACCTCGTCCTCCTTCGTGGCCGATTCGGTCTCCATGGGCTCCTCCCCCTCGGCGGATTTCTGCACCTCCACGAGGGAGGCGCTGGAGACGCTGAATATCCCGTGGATGTTCACCCTGACCTTCACCTTGACCTTGGAGCTCTCGCCCGAGGCCTGGGGCACCACCTTCTGGATCATGAACTGGCCTGACCGCCACAACACAAAAACAGCGTTAGCGCGATGGTCCTCTCTCTCTCTCTCTCCCTCCCTCTCTCCCTCTCTCCCTCCCTCCCTCCCTCCGGGGGAGGGGCCCCACAGCGATTTCAGGTTCTCTTCCAGCACCGGAAGGTCGAGAGTTTATCCCCCCCGGCTAAGTCTCATCGAATTTGGCAAAGGTCCCCCCCCCCCCCTTTCTGATGCTAACCGACCTTAGATGAATGTGGGTGGGGGGTGGGGGGGTGGGGGGGTAAAAGCCCTGCACAGAATAAGACTGAGCTCCTATGTCAGGGGTGCACAACTCCGGTCCTGGGGGGCCGGTGTGCTTGCTGGTTTTTGTTCCAACCAATTAGCTTAGTTTTAGTTTTTTGACAGCCCTATGAACTAGGCTGGTTAACTCCTGTACTTGAGCACAGTGAACCCTTTAGGATACGCTTGCAGTGAGCAGCTGGAGCTGGTGCTTATGCAATTTTCAGATCAAGATATGACTGAGCTACTTGCATAATTAAGAAGAAAGGTTGGCACAAAATCCTGAAACGGATCAGCCCTTGTTGTGCACTCCTGTTCTATTAATTGGGGGGGGGGGGGGGGTAACAGCCCTGCACTGAATAAGACTGAGCTCCTATGTGCATAGCAAAGTACAAAAAAATCGAGATAATCCTCCCACGATGTGAGCAGTCTACACTTAAAATATGACCTCCTTTCCTCTGCTCAGAATTTATTTCTTAAAACACACACACACACACACACACACACACACACACACACACACACACACACACACATTACGCTTGGTTCAGATCACTTATATTTAACTGGAGCAGCTGAAGGGAACTAGCCTGGCTCAGGATTTAAAACCTTCCCATAAGTCTCTGGTAAACGACCATAAATTCTTCATAGCAAGAAACTCACTGAAATTGTCAACAGGCTCCCCACTGTTCTGATAATGTCCCACAATCACATTGAATAAAATCATAATTAAAAGATTTTTAGAGCTTTTTGCATAATTTCCTGTTTACTTCTACCTCAGCCGGAATATACTCATGCATATTCATTTAGTGAATACAGGGCTGTCCAACCATAGCAAAGCACACCTCACTCAGCGGAAAGAGATCTTTTTGAGCTGCCACTCAGCAGCGCCAGGTGTGCTGAATTACGATTGAAATGAAAACCTACAGGACGGCAGGTCTCCAGAGAGAGGGCTGGGCAGCCCTGTGCTAGCCAGTGAGAGCATGCCTCTGCGAGCGTGTTCGTACCGATAGTGGGATCGGGATATGGGAGCTCTTTGGGAGTGTTGTAGTAGGCCTCCAGGGAGAAGGGCTCCTTGCGGTAGAAAGTCAGCACTTTGGAGAACGGCGCTGCGTGGTTCTTTGGGAAAACCTCGCAATCGCTGCAAACAGGGAGAGAAACGCGTGCACACACACACACGCGCACGCACATGCGCACACACACATATACACGCGCGCACACCCACACACGCGCACACACAGACACACACACACACACACAGACACACACGCGCGCGCGCGCACACACACGCACACGCACAGACACGCACGAGCACAGACACGCACGCACACACACGCACACACACACACACACACAGACACACACGCACGCACACACACACAGACACACGCATGCAACAGCGTGTCAATCACTGGCAATTTAAACTTGCGCCAACCTCAGAGCCATTTTTAATTTAAAATTTTTAATTTTTCCTTAAACATGGAGCAGAGGGGTCTCGTACCTCAGACCTTCTTCCGCGGCAGAGTTCCATTTCAGAGAAATGGCGTAGGGGACCGTGTCAGTGATGGAGAACTCCCTGACTTTGAAAGCAGGGGAGAGGATGGCGCACTGCGGAGAGAGAGAGAAGCGACAGATCAAACACCGCAGACACGCGGCGCAGCTGCTGCGAGATTCTCCCCGAACGCAGCGCGCTCCGGTAAAAATGCGCCCAAGGTATTTACAGTACCCTGGTATGTGCAGAGAATGAGGAGCCAGGCTTATACAACAGACACCGGCCGAGTTTGTGCTTGCCCTTTTCCTCCTGGGGACTCCTACTTCTCTTCAAATAATCACTGTATTCTCCCATAGAAACCATAGGAGTACAGTGCAGAACAAACGCAGAAAGACACTTTTTTTTGGTGAGGGGGGGAATGATCACGAGTGCGCTGTGGTCTGCAAACAGGCCAAGGCCGGGGGTGGGGGGGGGTTGGGGCAGGAAGCGGAGGAATGCGGACCTGCAGGGCGCACCCCCGTGCCACGGCCTCGTCGGCGTTCAGGGTCGTGCTCAGCTCCTTCCCGAAGAACTTGCTGACGCGCTCCTTCACCGCCGGCATCCTGGAGGCCCCGCCCACGATCTCCACCGCGTAGATGTCCTCCTTCCTCAGCTCTGCGCGGGAGGCAGAGAGAGGGCGTCAGAGAGCGCACGCTCACCCCCCCCCCCCCACCACGCCCCCCCGCGGTCCCACGGGGCCCGGCACTCACTGGTCTGCTCCATGACGCTGCGCAGAGGCCCCTCCACTTTGGACAGGAGCCCGGCGCACATCTCCTCGAACAGCCCGCTGGAACACGGCGGTAATGCGTTATTAATAGCAGCGGCTTTAACGCTCTCTCTGTGTCATCCTGCATTTTCATGAATGACAGCATCGCGTGCCCCCCCTCTCTCTGAACACCCCCCCCCCCCCCCACAAACACATAAACACCACATCCCTGCAGCACAAACACACCTCCCTCCACTCATACACACGCACCAAACAGCCCACCACACCGCCCCTCATACACACGAACACCACCCTCCTCCACACACACAGAGCATCCCCCTCTCTCGCTTACCAACCCCCCCTTCACCCCCCACAAACACGCACCCAACAGCCCACCACACCGCCCCTCATACACACGAACATCACCTCCCTCCACACACACACACACACACACACCCAACAGCCTACCACACCACCCTCCTCCACACACACAAAGTATCCCCCTCCCTCACTTACCAACTCCCTCCCCCCTCCCCCACAAACACACACCCACACATACCAAACAGCCTACCACACCGCCCTTCATACACATGAACACCACCCTCCTCCTCCCCTCACCCACCCTCCTCCCCTCACCCACCCTACACACACACACACACACACACACACACTCTCTAACACACCGGTAATGGGATTTCGATCCCGGGTCTCTCACCGGTTGAACTTGCCGCTGACGTCGATGTCGTTCATGAAGCACTCGATGTTGAGCGGCAGGTCGGAGGAGTTTGCGCTCATCAGCTTCTTCAGCTTCTCGCACTCCTGGTACAGGCGCACCAGCGCCCGGGGCTTGGACCGCACGTCCAGCTTGTACTTCTGCCGGAACTCCTCGCAGAAGTGCTGCACCAGCAGCTCGTCGAAGTCCTTACCGCCCAGCTCCGGGTCAAACGCCAAGGCTAGGATCTTAAAAAGGCAAACGCGGGGGGAAGTACGCGTTAAAGCCGCTCGTCAAAGTCCTTACCGCCAAGCTCAGGGTCAAACGCCGCGGCTAGGACGTCACAAACGCTAACGAGGCGTTAAACCCGACCCGCGCTCGTAAAAACCCGGTTTCCCCGGGTAAGCAGGGCGCTGCCGCCGGCCGCGCGCTCACCTTGAGCTTCCCCTTGTTGAAGGCGCAGACGGACACCTGGTACGCCGAGTGGCCCACGTCCACAAACACCACGATCCTGGGCTTCTCCTCGGGCGCCGGGAGGTCCTGCTTGTAAATCCCGTAGGCCAGCGCCACTGCGAAAGCACACGGAGCGCCGTTACGACCTGGCCACAGGGGGGCGCTAGCCACGGGGCGCTAGCCAAGGAGAGCTAGCCACGGTGAGCTAGCCACAGAGAGGCTAGCCACGGGCGCTAGCCAAGGAGAGCTAGCCACGGTGAGCTAGCCACAGAGAGGCTAGCCACGGGGCGCTAGCCACAGAGAGTCTAGCCACGGGGAGCTAGCCACAGAGGGCTAGCCACAGAGGGCTAGCCACTCTCTTCCTCCAGAAGCAGAAGCAGCCATTTGCATTCCATGGACTAGTCAGTCAACTCTCTGCTCCTCTCTTCTCCAACATTTTACTTTTTTTTTTTTTTTCCCATCATCATCATCGTAACCTTTATTTAATTCTCGGAGGAACAATTGAGGGCCAGGCCCTCATTTTCAATGCAGCCGATATTACAAAAACATTTAAGACACAATAAGTATATTAAAAGATCACAGAATATAGCAACAGTAAAACCAACATAGTATATAATAATAATAACTAGAATAAAATAAAATCAAAAATCAAAATTTTTCCTGCTACACTGGTCTGGCAGTTGCTAAAAGCCAGTTCCAGGGCTCCCAGACTTACCTGTGCAACCTATTCAAGACCTTTTACTTATTTTTTTTTTAAAGGTCCCATTCCCACAGATTGAAGGACTCACAGCAAAAACTACACAGCAGGTTACATAAACAGAGCAGTATGAACATGTGAAGTTTAAATTCCTAGGATCAGCTCTTTCAAACTTTCAATCTAATTCCATTCCAAACTACTCTGGGTAGAATGCGGATTCTGATCCACAACCCATTCCTTAGAGCACTGCTTTCACAAAGCACGTCCTCGTGAATCTTTTAAGGATGACTGCCAAAATCCGTCAATAAAATATTCAAGAACTTTAAACCATCAACATTGTTTTTTTTTCCCCCTTTAAATTTAAGGATCTCCAAGGAGTGCAGTAACCCTGGACGCGCTGTTCGAAAGAAGGAGAGCCGCGGGGAGCGCCCGTGAAACCAACAAAAATAAGGACGAGCACCCCCCCCAGCCTGGTCCACGATCACAACTCCCAATACCTCGCCCTCGACCCCCCCCCCCCCCCCCCCCGCCCCTCTTTCAGGGGCTAAGCTTCTGATCGTAAGCAATGCTAGAAATACCACTGACCCCACCCCACCCTATCTGTTGATCTCGGAGACCCCCCCCCCCCCCCCCCAAAACACAGCCGGACGTACCTGCGGTGGTCTCGTTCATGAGCCTCAGGCAGTTGAGCCCTGCGATCTGGGCCGCGTCGATGACTGACCTCCTTTCTGCATCCGTGTAGAAGCAGGGTACCTGCAGAGGGGCCAGGGGGCACACCGGTTACTCCTCCCACCTCAAAACCGCACGCTCCCCCCCTCACCCCTCCACCAGCCGCAGCACAGGAACAACTTTTTTTATCCGCAGATGACCGTCACGACTTCTGTGATTCGACAAACCACTTCTGGAATTCTTAACTCTACGTTCCAGTTTCAACAACGCACTTGAGCGCAGTTCTAAGGTCGTTTACCCCTTTAAGGTGTGAGGCTACAAATGTGTGATCGGAATGTTCTTAACTGAACATTCTACGGCTGACGTCACAATGACTACAGGAAACTGAACGCAGTGGAGGTCTAGAACACTGACTTAGGATCTTGAAAAAACGTTCCGTAAGAACAACCCCTCCAAAAGGGTTAAAATATTCAGCAAAACATGGTTGTTAGAATGGTGGCATATTCCATATTCTGTTGGAAGAAACGACCAGCATATTCAAATTTCAATTCAAATACAAAACCACGCTTTTTCCTGCAATACCCTACATCAGCTTATACAAACTCCCCTTGGGCGGAAACCCAGATCTAATCATGGAGGCCAGACGAGAAGCAGCTAGAAAACATAAATGAATAAAAACTACATTACAACTAAATAAATATTCTTTATGCCGCTATGATGGAATTATGAATCACTGCTTTCAGGAAGTATTAACGTGATGATACAACTGGTGTGCTCAGAACAACTGCTTTGGTTTTTAAACTAAATCATAAACATCTCATCTTAACCAAAGTTGAAGGCCTTTCCAGACTTATCCATACTGCTTTAGCACCCAATGTAAATAGTGTCACTATCAACAAACTTTGTTGTTTAGGTCCTCAATGTCCTGGACTTTTCCCTCCCTGAACTCTACCTTCAAAATCAAATGGATCAAGCTATTTGTAAAAGACCCCAACCCAATTTAGAACTTCATAACTGGCCATGTGTTCATATCTTTAGGAGGCTGATATGTAATTATAATACATCCAAGTTGCCAACAGAACTCTCAAACTTTCATTTCAACATTTACTATGCTGGTTCATGATGTATTCACACAACTTCTCTCACCACAAGTATGTTAATCTGGACAATCCAAGATATTACATTTACAAATAAGTCATTGTGCATCAAGAGATGTTTTGATAATGGCATATTACTTTGCTTGATAAAAGATGATGGTCAGTCAGAAGACTTTCTCATATAGCTTTCCCGTCACAGCTAGAGAACACACTGTTGGGATTAATGCAATCCTAAATGGTGCTGGAATGCTACTGATGTGAGCTTTCAAAAGGTAAAAAATGCATTGTTTCTAATTCAACCCCAGAGGATATATATCTAATGCATGTCCTTTATTGGGTGCAAATGCTACCAACCGGTGTATTAAAAATATTATTCAAAGCAATTTTGTTTCTGAACCTGCACCAGTTTTCTTTTGGAATAATTCATAATAATGATATAGACTGGAGAAACACCTGGGATTGCTCAAGACAATTTCTCCTTACAGATAAGGTGCATAAGGTATATTCGAAGATGCTGCACAGGTAAGGGCGTAGATCTTATTTTAACACTGGGGGACAAAAAACAGGAAACGTGCATCCACATGCACAGGCGTGACCCAGTTCAAACCATGTGAAATGTAAGGTCAATACTGACACACTACGCCCATTCAGTAACAATGCTGATAAAACAATAACTTGTCTGTTTTGGAAATGTACATATTTCCTTTTTTTTTTTTTTTTTTTTTTTTTTGCAAAGACATTATTTTATGAATGCTAAAGACAATTGTTTTTTTAACTGAAAACTGAATGTGTGCTATAAGTGCCATTTCAAAAAAATAAGGTAAGCATAAGGAAAATGTATCAAAAATCATCACCTTCTCTTAATTTTAGCTAATCATCATATTCATTCAAGGTAATCAATCTGCTAATCATAAAAAAATGTAGAATTTAAGGCCTTTTTAATGTTATATTTAGAAAGCATAAAAGATTGCAACAATTCTAAAGCTATTAAGACCAAAATATTGCGGTTATGTTAAAATCATGAAACTTGCAATATGCTCATTTCCGGTTGTTTCCAGTGCTAATCTGTATTTTTCTTCTATTAAAAAAAAACATTATGTCTGAAATCATGATTAACATTGTGAAGGGCGCAAATCAAATGTTTTTGTTTATTTATTTGTTTTTATTAAAAAAGGCGGGAAAAGGTGCTCACCGAGATGACGCAGTCCGCCACGGGCTTCTTCATGGAGCTCTCCGCCGTCTCCTTCAGCTTGGTCAGCAGCATGGCGGTCACCTGCTCAATACTGAACACCTTCTCCTCCTCCATGTACATCACCTTCGGGCAAAGCAACACAGCAGCCGTCAGAACTTTGGCTCTTCTGGGCCACCGTCCTCCATCCCTCTCTCCCACACCACACCCACACCCACACCACACCAACGCTCATAACTGAATTCCGCGTGAACTTCACACAGCTTAAGTAGAAACGCGGTGCGTTTGATATAAAGCACAGACGGTAGCTTATGTTATTCCATAAGAGGGAAAGAAACGGTCGGTCAAGACCTTTAAACCCGTGGCAGCAAAACTGCAAAGCACTCCGGGGCCGCTCGTCTCTTGAGGACCGTTCTCAAAATGGAGCTCGCAGCTGCCGTGCTAAAGTGCGATTTCTGTTGCCTCGCCCACACGGGGCTCATTCTGCGTACCCCTCTGACCTCGCCGTCACCCATTTCAATAAAGACCGCAAAACGAAAACCTTCACCCGTGGAGGGAGAACGGCTACGGGGCCAGCGGAGGACCAGGTACCGTTAGCGCAGGACTCACAGGCGCCCCTCAAACACCCGCCCTCCTTCCGAGAGCCACGCGGGACCCGGAGGAAAATAAATAAAATTGCTGCACTGTACCCAAGCGACTCGTTAGTGGGGGGGACATAAAAAGAAGATGAGGTCAATTGGCGATTCAGTCATACTGAAAGAGCCAAAGGTTCCTGGAGCTCAAAATTGGGAGGGCTGAAAGCCCAGGGGTGCGAGGGGGGGATAATCCGGCTCCTGACTCCGCCTCTGAGGCTCTGGGACGGGACGGGATGGGACGGGCCCCCTCGTTATTTTGGTCTTGGGCAGGTTCGACGGTTCGCTCGTTACCTTGATGCCGGTCGTGCCCGTGGGCATCTGGGCGAGCTCGTAGACGAGGCCGGACTTGGCGGACTGCACGTAGGGGTCGGAGAAGGCCCTGCCATGGAAACGTTTGAAGCCCTGCACTGTGTTCTTACAGTTTGTGACAACCTGGAACAAAAAAAAACAAAGTCAGACACTTACAAGCATCTCAGCAGCCATTTATGTTGCAAAATTAGGAGCTTGGTTTCTCAGATTAAAGAAAAGTTTTTCAGATGGGGGTTGTTTGGCCTATCGGGACAGCAGATTCACTGGAATGGCTGCAGTAAAAACTAACCTGCATCAACATTCATAAGTATTCTTATGCCCGTGTGCCCATTACCATTTAGTAATATGAAAACGTACATCTCATCGCACATTTCAGCTGAGTGAGCAGCTTTCTTCTGTTTGGCAAAGGCGCGCGCAGACACACATTCTGTCACAGGAGAAACCCGCCGTGCGACAAGGACAAAAAACACCATAAGAATGCAAACGGGGCGAACGCATCAATAGCGATTCAAACCGGAATAACTGATGTAGACGGGGGGAAACGGTATGGCGAAACAGCGTTAACGCAAGACCTGTTAGGCAATAAATACCATGATGCCACAGGCGCTGCGTGACTGTGCGCTGGGAGCAGGCACAGGGGATGCTTTCGATTTTGTAACTTACCTGGCTTTTAGCTGCCGCACCTATGGAGCGATTGCGGGGTCCAAAGGACACGCAGGCTCTAGAGAAGGACAAGAGGAAACAAGCCAATTAAAATCAGTCTTTTTTAGAATTCTTTTTAAAAAGATGATCCAGACACTGGGCCCTGGGAAACTGTTGAAGTAACATGTTCACAACCGCTGCATTGTTTTAGGGAGGTGGAAGATATTCTCGCAGGACTACGAGGTGTTAGAATTCATGGCTAACTTAACAAGAAATAATAATATTACCTTCACACCATGATAATAGACAGATGGTGCATCAGAAAACTGACACTGCAGAAAGAGCAATGATCGGCCACTTTTGCCAATAATGATAATAACAACAACAACAACACAACCCATATTTACGTCAAAAGTATTATTGAGCCAGAGATTCATAATATAGAAATTACTTTAAGGTACTACAGTTACGCAATATGCCCCGTTTTATTATCAGAAACGCATCTCTATCTCGTCTGCTCCTCAATTATAAAACTGGAACAGACAAAGCACAGTTCATACTGTACAAACGCTATCAAATGCTAATGCAACTGCCAATTACTAAGCCCAATATTATGCGTGAAAACTTTAGTCTTCTACAATATCACGCAAAACACGTTGCCGTTGGTTGCACCGCAACCAGTAGCAATCTGATGCCATTCAACACGATGGTAAAAAAATTGGGGAAATGAGATTCATCGACATTCAGTGCGGTGGAATGACAGTGCAGTACAGGATTCAAAGATAAGAAAAAAACAAACTACGGCCAATCGATGGAGCAAATAATAATAATAATAATAATAATAATAATAATAATAATAATAATAATAACGTTTCATTAAGAGAGTCCAGAAACGCACATTCAGAAATCATTACTGGTAAATTAACTGAACTTAGTTCACTTTATGTCCCTGATAGTCTGTCAGTGGTTTGAACAAGCCCACCAACAGTTAATGTACAATATCTAGCATCACGTGCCTAGCACGGGTCGCAAGAAAGTTATTGTTCTGAATAACCGTTCACCAAACGAGAATTGACGCTATTACAACATGAAGCTGAATGCATAATTAAATTGATTAACTCATTAAATAATTTACATCATACATATATATTAATTTCAGCTATCTCGGGGTCAGCAATAAGGAACAAAACTGCTTCATACACCGCGGTGCAGAGGCAATCATCATCGCATTGTCATCGCCACAACGGAGCGTGCTTTTTCCTTTTTTCGTGACGTAGCTAGATGGAGTCGAATTATCATCGAACACTCTCGAACCCTCACGAAAACGAAAGCCAATGAAGCTCGTTGCTCTACAACCAATTGGATTAACAGCTAACACACGGGAAATTAATACCTATAGACCATATTCAACTATTTGATCTATTGTGCATTTTATTTTGGTGTCGTTCATTACCTTATTTAAAAAGATTAACCCGTCTGCGGCCGCCTAATTAACTAGACGATAAGGCGACTTGTATTCTAAATAGTGCTCGCTTCTAATGCTGCCGGACGTCGTTAGCTAGCTAACTAACTAGATACCCGCTTCTCAATTATTCGTAGCCAAGGCCGTGACCACGCACCACAGACCGCTAGCTGGCTAGCTAACTAGCTAAATCCATTTTAAGTCATCAGCATTTTCACGTCTTAAATAGGTATTAAGTTTGCTAACGTAAAATTCGGACGATGAATGACTAGACTTCCACTAATGACACAGCTAACGCTTGCTAGCAGCTACAAAAATGACTATGATGTGCTGCACTCACGTGTGCTCCGGTTATCCGCACTCCTTTTCTCGCTAGCTTGCAGGGTAGCTAATGCGCAAGGCCGCATTACCGAAGACAACCTCACCGTTACCTCCATTAACACATAAAGAAGGTCCATGCTAATGAAAAATAATAGAAGATGTACAATAATAAAATATATATGTTTTTGTACTTACGGTGTACATCGGTCGCTGTACTCGTTGGCTATGGTTTCTATGCCTCCGGCTCGGGCAACAGCAACATAGCAGCTCAGAAAACCCACATCAAACCCTACCACTGACATCTTTCACTGTAGCTTTAGCTAATTGATAATGTGAAACGTTTGCTAGCTAGATATCTCTTAAGAAAATACCTAACTATAAATGGATTGATGTGCTCTAAAACAATAAAACAGCAACCCGATGCGCAAACTCGACAACGATGTATAAAAAAATATTGAATAACTTGAAACCCGGACCTATACAAATATTTCAATACATTATCCACTTCAGTGTTATCTGCCGTTCGCACGATGGAAGCCGGCGCTTGCTTGATGCGGGAGCCCTCCTGTGAATCTCGCAATCTTCTCGCGATGTTTTAACTGTTCTAGACGACTCTGGACTTTTCTACAGCAAGGGCGTGTTGTTCAACCTGTCCCGTCTGTTCACGAGCATCAGCTCAGCGCAGGCGCTGCGCAAATCTTCTGCTCTTGATGTCACCAACATGTGTGGGGCGGGGGGGGAGACGGTGGTTCAATCCTTGCATCATACGTATAATGCAGATTACTGAAAGCTCGGATGCTTTAAATTTACGTTCGTCTTTTTTTGAAAGGAGGGTAAATTGGAAAAAAAATTCTTTCGATAAAATTTCGGGAGCAGCAGTGTGCTTCCTGAAGAGCTGTCCAGGTGTTGGTCCGTGATTTTAAGTGACCCATTCGCCAATGTAATATACAGTTTCAAGGGTGTAATTGACGGGAGGGGTAGGAGGGTTACTCGTCCTTGCTGAAATCAGAGGTTTGACAGCTCCTGTCAAAAGTATTGATGCCCAGCGCTCCTTTATCGTTACGGTAACATCAGTGACAACAAGCGCTCATCAAAGACAGGTCAGAGGAGCCATGATGCAGTCTGGTTGCCAAGGACACACAAGCAGCAGTACCATATGCCAAGCCCATATCCCACCTTGCCATATAATAATTCACACCCCCCCCCCCCCCCCCCCCCCCCGCCCCCCACCAGTTCAGCGATCTTGCTACTACTTGAACTGTGCTATAGTACAGGCATGAACAGGAAGTACAGGACCTCGAGTTTGCAGAATGGACAGGTCTGGCTGGTGTATAGGGTCTGACGTTCTTTTAAATACGTTACATTGCAGACTACTTAGCTGCTTGCTAGGCTATCCCCAAGGCCGTTGAATTTGAATTTGAGCCAGTGTAGGGAAACGAGAAGGAGAGCAGCATGGCTCCACCGAGACAGGCTGTAGATCAGGTGAGCACAGGTGAGCACTAGCATTCTGGATACATTGCAGAAGGCTTATGTCAGAGGCAGTTCCAATAATAGCTTAGGAGTGGTGCTAAATCACTGGTTTAAAGAGTAGTGACACACTCAGATAATCCTGACCACCCCAGTGCACAATGTTACCAGAAGCCACACAAGATTGTTGGTAATTGGCCTAAATTGAGTGTGCGGGTTTGAATAGTTGACAAATGCGTCCACAACCAATGAACTGTGTCATTGAACTTTAATACATAAACAGCTAGTCTTTAACAAGACAAATAACAAATGCCTTCATAGCCATTATGGCCAGATAATCTTATTCCTTTCCATTCAACTTTTGGCCCTCAACAATAACATAAAAACAAACAAATAAAAAATTGTTTAGCTTTTAACACATTTTACATAACACTGTTTCTTTTCATGGCCATAGATTAAAATAAATTTAAAAAATCAGTTGCCATAAAAAATCCACTATTTAACTAGACACTTTTCAGTCCTCCTGGTGTGCTCTGGTATACGTCCCTGAAGACTGAATCTTTCCCACGCCACCATTCTTCCAATCAAAATACTGAATACGCAGAGGGATTATTTTCACAGCACCATGATTGTACCTAAAGTATGAATCAGTAAATGTTTGGGCTAATTAAATCATTAAGAGCAGAAGTTGTCACGAAATTCAAAATGGCCCTCCCTCCGCACCCCTGGCCTAAGTGTTGCCCAGGGAGGAAGGGTTTCACATGGCAGGATTGTACCTGTCTCGTGCTTTCAGTAGGAATCCTCTGGGCAATCAGGTGTCCGCAGACTGCTAGGGCCCGTAATGCTTGAACTCAGGGTAGTCTTCCAATGCAATGAGCTTCACTGGCAGTCTGCTGAACAAAAATATGCATGGCTGGCTGGGCATTTGGAGCTGGCATTGAAAAAAAAAAGAATGTGAGAAATAATATTCCCAAATGAGGCCTTCATCAAGGATGTTGAAAAACTTCTCATTATATTATTTATGGCATTTCTCTTGGAGGAGTGATGCCCTACTTTATGTTCTTGTTAATTGGGATAGATTGAAGATGGAATCAAAATAGCATTCAACGGACACATACGGGTGCATCTTTAACAGGCGACTAAAAGGGGCAAACAAAAGGGGGCCTGGCCTCAGAGCTGGAACAGGGGAGGTGAAAGCCTTACATTTAAATCAGCACAATAATGTGGCATAACCTGAGGCATGTTTATTGGCATATCATAATAATCAATGAGTTTTAGAGATTTGAATTTTGTGATGTAAAGAAAAAATAAATGCTAAAACACATAATAACAAAGGGAATAGCTACCTATAGGCCTGCCTACTGGTATGGCTACTTATTATTCCGTTAATTAGTTTTGTGGTTGTTGATCAAGGTAACCAAGTTGCACTTAATTGGCTACTTAACGTCAGGTTATTTTTTGGCTTCCTATTCCAGCTCACCAGCAGCCACTGTACAGCACAATAGATCTCATATTTTCAGTGTTTATTAATATATTTAGAATTGTATTCTCTCCCATAGATAGTTTTTTAGTTGATTTTCATTGGTAAAATGAAAGCATGGCAGATTAAACCTTAATTTAAAAAAAGGATACAGGATGCTCTCAGTCAATTAAAGACAGGTCTGCAGATTTATACACATTTTGGCAATAATTTATATGATGCTTTGAATTTGTATTACAAAATGTATAGACTGTATTATATGGCAAATGTTAAGCACATTCACACATTTACAATTGCCAATAACAGTTTGGCCATGTAAAAATAAAAACGCACGACTGCAAATACCGTGACCATCAATTGACATTTTACTGATAGGCTACTGATGTGGATTGACGACTACCCCCCTCTCTGTTAGTCAAATTCACTGAACATCTCGTGCTGGACAACGCTGCGGTTCCCTATTGCGCAACCTAAATTAAGAACGTGTATTGTAATGTATTTTTGTAATCTAAATGGTCAAATAAAATACGGCAGCGCGACAGATGAGCTTTCGTAAAATAAAACGTATTCTTGGTGCTGTAGACATAACCACATCAAATAAATATTATCATACATAATTAGTAATCACAAAACGACGTCGCATCGCTGTGGACGCAGTAGCACGCATGGACATTCAAGATGGCGACGCCCATGCACAGGATAATTGCTCGTAGGCAGGCGTAAGTTTTTCCACATTACTTTTTAGCTTGAATGTTTTGTTTATTAAACTTATGAACAATTATAAACTTACTTTCATAGTTTGTATTTGTTGAGCCTGGTGTGTTAAAGAACATCAAGAATACACGTTTTGTGAAATCCCGCCGGACAACGAGATGTTGTTGCTAGCTAGCTAGCAAGCTTACAAACAAGGCTAGTGTGTGCTTAACTTGGTTGGAACTGGCTATAAAGTTTACACTTCGTATTATGAGCTCTTAATTTATCAATACCTTCTCGCTTGTTGGTAAACTTATTTAAGCTAGTTTGATGGCAGTCACAGAACTGACTGAAATTTAGCTGAGGATTGTGAGACGAGTTAGCCGGTTAGCCATTTAGCTGTAATACCCAGTAACTTAAAGTGCCTGCCAGTCACTTTAACGAATGAAGTAACATAAAGTTATAAATGCTTGTTATCTTCTTCTAACAACAGGGAGGCGAATAAACAACATGTTCGCTGTCAAAAGTGCTTGGAATTCGGACACTGGACATACGAATGTACTGGGAAAAGGAAGTACCTACACAGACCCTCCAGAACAGTACAGATGAAACAGAAGATGAAAGAAACGGAGACCGCAACGGCAGTGGTGCCTGGGTGAGTAACGTAAAGTAACTCATTCACTGTAGTTACAGTAGTTACGTGGGCAACAGGGGCGAACATTTGTAAGATGTTGGCAGATTTGTAGCTATATACCTGGTTGTCATATTTTATTGTGACGGTTACAGAGATAGTTTAGTCTATCCAAAGATTCATCCACTCAAAATGAAAATTGAGGTCTTCAGAACATTTTAAAATGAGGAGTGAACTTCTGTTGTCTGCGGAGCAGCTGTCTGTGTTTTTTATACTTTGTTTCAATAAAAAAAACCCTCTACAAACCCACATTGCCTATAATATACAACAGATATGTGTATGAGGTGGAATTAAATATTCACTGGGAAAGCTACTTTCGAGTAATTTTAAGTGTATTTTCTTGTTTTAAACCCCAAATCGGTTGATGTCCCTGACCAGCCATTGTGAAGCTAACTAGTTGTTAGAAACGTAGGATCTACTAAAGGGGCGGGAAAGGAGGGCTGTATCAATTTCTTGATTTCTTTGCAACTTCTGCTTTTACTTAGTTAGCCCACTCATTTATTGATTCATAAGTTCATAAATGGTAGCTGAAAATTGTTCCTATATCCCAGCATAAAACATCTTGTTGGGGTCTAATCTAAGGTTAAGCCATAAGCGTACTCAGCTAATTCGCTAATTTTGCTAGTGTAAGGGTAAGTCTGGGTCAATTCAACACACTGTTGGACTGCATCATCACAGACTTTAATGTGATTTGGCATGCTTATTTGGTATTAAAAGAATCTCCTGGAACCGGAGTTACACTTGTCTCGGATCATTATTAAGGGAGATATGGGCTAACAAAGGTAAATTAGCATTACTCCATGACTTTGACTTGCCATATCTGCAAAGTCTTGGAGTCGCGCTAATTTGTCCAAACCTTGTGAGCGCATACCTCCCTTAATATGTATTTCCTGAGCAGGGTTTTGTATTATAAAATTATGTGCTCATCTTTTTATTCACAGACCAGGAAAGGAAGGCTCCAGTGAGAAAAAAGTGAAGAAGAAAAGGTATTTTTTACTGCTTTTTTACCCTCCACTCCACATTTATTTTTCCTCTTGCAGTTCTGATTTTTATGTCATTCATCCTCATCAGACGACCATCATGTAAACAATTATTTAGACTTTACTTTCATCCTGGATATTTTTATGTGTGTACTTGTATAAAATCTCAGAATAATTCATGAGTGATGTTATGGAGATTTACATTTACATTTTGACCTATAAAATCAAGTAAATATACTGAGCATCATAATGTTTGGGCCAAAGACATATTTTTTCTTGATTTGGCTCTGTACTTATTACATTACATTACAGGCATTTGGCAGACGCTCTTATCCAGAGCGACGTACAACACAGTGTATAACCATAACCAGTAACAAGTGTGTCGAAAACCCTAGAGAGAAGTACCATTCCAAGTGCAGGGAACAACCGCATAGTTTAACTTGGACTCTGTAGGTTAAACTGATTAACACTAACACAAACAAGAACAGCAACAACGCAGTCTATGCAAAAATACAAGCAGTAGTTAAGACTATGTATAATAAGTGCTGTAATTTCTACGTAGTGAAACCAAAGTGTATAAAAATAACCCTTAAATGAAAGCTGAGAATGTGCACTTTAACCACATTACAAATCTAAAATTGTGGAGTACAGAGCCAAATCAAGAAAGGGAGAAAAAAAAGTCTTTGTCCCAAACATTATGGAGCTCTCTGTATTTATGTTTTTTTTTCTGCACCTCCTGCAGGCCGAAGGACTCGAGTAGCTCTGGCTCCAGCTCCAGCAGCTCCAGCAGCAGCAGCGACACGGACAGCTCCTC
The DNA here is from genome assembly GCA_039654925.1 of Anguilla pacifica. Classification (NCBI taxonomy): domain Eukaryota; kingdom Metazoa; phylum Chordata; class Actinopteri; order Anguilliformes; family Anguillidae; genus Anguilla; species Anguilla pacifica. Next base: position 4,501,270 of record CM077292.1, on the reverse strand, counting down.
CTCCGACTCCTCCTCGGATAGCGAGGACTCCTCCAGCTCGTCCTCGGACGGCAGCAGCAGCAGCGACGACGACGACAGCAGCAGCGGCAGCTCCAGCTCGTCCTCGTCCTCCGACTCCGACTCCGACTCCAGCGGCAGCAGCTCCGACCAGGGTCCACCAAAGAAGAAGAAAAAGAAGAAGTAGAGAGAGAGACTCCCCCCTCCCCACACCTGCCCTTCCGGAATCCGAGTTCGAGCTCTCCGACGGCGATGACTGTGGTTGTTCTGAGAGCCGTGGTGTCCCTTATCAGCGTGGTATCTCCTGTGACAGGCCGTGGGCCTTCTGGCGCCATTCAGTTTTTAAAAATGGAAATGTCAGTTTGCTTCCCCCGAAGGACGTGGTTGTTCCTTATAATTATCACAGCGTTCCTTTCCTTTCCCGCTTTCTTTTTACACGCCTGATTTAATTTATATCTACGTGACAAGCATCTCTATGTGATGGTTTGTACAAAGTGCACATACATGTTAAATATTCACATGAGTCTGCCATTTTTAAGTATTGTATGACCTACTAGGAAATATTCATTTGAACTTACTTTGCTAGCACAGGGGGAGCAATTAATGAGTTTGGTACAAATTGGAATTTTTTTTACTGTCTACAGAAAACATTCTTTGAAAATGTATTTTATGAATGTAATATTTTGCTGATGAGATCTTTGTTGGCTTTCTAAATAAACAATTCTAGAAAGAATGGCCCATGGAAACCTAGAGTTCCTGTCCTTTGGGGAAAAAAAAGGCTAACTTGAAGGCTAACTTCTTTAAACTGTGAAAATGCACAATTAACCTGTGGGTTCTTTACTGTGCACAGTAAACTAGCATTTTAATTCAAGGAAATTTTTAATTGAATTGTTGGACTTGTTCTTCAATAAGCCAGAATATACAATTATAATTTCTTCATGAGCTGGTTAGCATACATGGTGTTAAATGTTTCTCTTTCAAATTTCATTCCATGAAGGGGGTATGGGGGGGGGGGGGTGGAATTTTCCAATGACATGACTAATACTCAAACCTTTTATTTTATGTTAAAATATTTGCTTTGTAGATTTCATAATACATAATACATTTTTGAGATGGAAAGTCTGTTTTTCTTAAAAAAATAAACTTTAAATAAAGCTCTCGGTTATCTGTATACAATGAGTTTCTGTTTTTCCATTAACATTTCTATTTATCTTTTTATGAATACCACTTGTTCAACTATAAAATGTTGTTTAGTATGTTTAGAGAAGCAAAGCTCATTTTGACCCCATAGGGAAGCTAGGACTGGATTCAGTCAAATACACTTGGGCGGTTTAAGGGCGTATGCAATTTAAAATAAAAAGAAAACGCTTTTGCTTTAATGCTATATAGAAATGAGGCAAAAGCAACTTGCGTTTGGTGGGAAAAGTTATTAGTATATGGTGCCAGAACAAGCACTAGTCAGAATAAAGGAAGTAGTGTTCTGATGTGTATTGTAGCCTGTATGATTTTCAGGTCCTGTGGCTAACCATTTTAAGCAGGCACGAGCTGCAGTACATATAACATATTTATGTGTTCTGCTTAAAAAGTTGAACACCTTAATCATTGTTCAACATATGAGAACACCACCAAATACCTGCGGTATTATTATATGAAATGCTGCAGCTTGGTGTTCTTCAAATGGTTCATTCTACTGTTTGCAGTTGCAGATTTTGGTCTGAACAACGGCATATGAATTACCAATGTTTGTTTTGCTCCTCTTCGTCGTTACCTAAAAATGATTTTATGCATACCTTATGGCCAAAATATTATCAAACACTGGGTAAGGATGACAGTTTTATTCATCTTTATTCATGCTGCATTAATCAAGTGTGATGATGATGGTGTTTGTGTGATGTACAGTATGTTGCTACACTGTTTGGTTGAATAATGCACATAATTTGTTATTGACAGCGATTTCTTGCACACTGAGTGAATACATGTGCTTCCCCCAATTATGCTTCGCTGGATTTAGCCACATTGCCACATTTATACCTTATGGTTCCATTAGCATACAGTATAAAACAATTTCACTGAATGCTGAGGCTGTTGAACCTTTAGCCACAGCTTAGAGCACAAGCAGGTTGCACATCTTATCTGTAGAGCATTGGTTGTGGATCTTTTATGAATGCAGTTACTGATTTATTATATATATATATACTTTTTGTTTTATTTGTTTTATTTTTTCACAATGCACCTCTTTTTTTAAGAGTAGAAATCAGTACCTTTTGCTTTTTTTATTTTTGCGCATGCATTATATACCAATTACATTTGAGCTGTGAACGTACGCGGGTGTTTAGGACAAGTAAACACCAGGTGTCGTTGGCTGTTTTTCACAAAAACCACTTTGGCAGCAGACTGCAATTTCATTGGCTAGGTGCCAGTTCAACTGATCTGAAGCATTGCACCGCAGAACAAAAAATAAACGGCAAAATTGCACAGTGCACGAAATATGATTATGCATTCACTGCTGTTATTTAGCTAATTTACGGTTGAATTAGATTGGTTTATTAAGGCTTTCAATAACCTTTATGGGTCCATAGTTTGGCTGGGATGAAAGCCAGCATACCAGGGTCTCAGAACTCCCCTGGCTGAAGGGATATTCTTAGACCTTTCACATGTATATATTAAATACAGCAGTGGTGTATGGTGTGTAGCGCGGTGTAGCTTTAACAGACGGTGATCCTATGGGCAACACGCTGGATTTATGTGCATGTGAAATCCAAGCAGCCGTGAAGGAAACTATGAGTCACAATCCTCTGGAGAACGTAATTGCAGCACGCGCAAATTCACATCCACTGCCACTAGAGGATAGCAATGTATCTTGATTAAAATGCCGCTAGGAAGACATGCCAGTGGGTGAAGAAGAAAGCATTTAATTATGCAGCCCTAATGTATTAATATATATATATATATATATATATATATATATATATATATACATATATATATATATACATATATATATATATATATATATATATATATACATATATATATATATATATATATATATATATATATATATATATGTGTGTGTGTGTGTGTGTGCGTCTGATTGAACCGGCCTATTCTAGGACTTTTACATCTCTCCATATTGAAAATGGTAATGCTGGCATTTGAATGTGATAGGCTAGTATACTGTGTAGTAATGTGAGCCACACTAGGAGTATGCTGGTGGGAGACAAATCCCCACAAAGTCTGGGTGTGTGTCTTGTGAGTGACCTAATGCTCAGAAATAACTTCTGAGGGATGGCCGTCTTGTTTAGTTAAGGCTCCAATTGGAGCCGGTGATTCAAGCCGACTGCACCACTGACCCCTAATGCATTGCTGCCTCAAAAACCAATCAGAGCACAAGAAACTGAACTGATATACTGTCAGAAGCACTACAACTACTTCAGGACCTTTATTTATTTATTTCACATGGGTCATGTATAATTTCTTTAACAAAAATTTTCACCAGGTGAAATACGATGCATCACACCAGAGTTAGCTGCAGCTAATTTCCATTCCATTCCATTCCATTACAGGCATTTAGAAGATGCTCTTATCCAGAGCGACACAACTTTTTACATAGCATTTACATTGCATCCATTTATACAGCTGGATATATACTGAAGCAGTGGGTTGAGTACCTTGCTCAAGGGTACAACGGCATTATCCTACCTGGGAATTGAACCTGTGACCTTTAGGTGTCCATCACCATGATGTCTTAATTTTTCTGGGAAGGACAGACATTTTAGGTTTCTTAAAATGTATATGCATACTAATGGTCCATATATAAAGACAGAGATGTTTGCAGGAGCAATGTTGCACTTAAACGCAAAGTTAATTGTACATTTAGAACAGAACATCAATTTCAGCATCTACTTGTAAAAATGGCAATCTCTGTTTTATCCTGAACCACATAGCAGGCTACTGGCATAAACACTCTATACAGTCACTCTACACAATTCAAGTTTAACTACTTAATAATTTATTTTTTTTGGAGCACTTTGGGGTGACAACAACATTCTTCTTTAGGGCCAGGAAAACCCTAGGGCCTGCTCTGCAGTACCATTTAGATGTTCACGCACTGCACAAAACCACTCTTTGTTTACAACATAAGTGTGTGAATGTTCTCTGAATTAACTACTATACAGGGCCTTCAGAAAGAATTTGTCTCCTTGAACTTTCACATTTTGTCCTGTTATACCTTTGGCCGATGGCAGCAATTACTCCTCCGGGTCTTCTGTGGTATGGCTGTATGAGCTTTGCACATTTAGATTTCGGGATTTTTGCCCATTCCTCTATACAGATTAGTTCCAACTCTGCCAAGTCAGACAGAGGATTGGTGGACAGCAGTTTTCAGGACATACCAGAGATTTTCAATGGGATTTAAGTCTGGGCTTTGGCTGGGCTATTCCAGAATACTGACCTTCTAGTTCTAACCATTCCTTTGTAGTTTCTGCCATATGCTTTGGGTTAGTTTCCTGGTGGAACATGAATCTTTCGTCCTAAATGCAAATCTCTTGCAGACTGAAACAAGCTCTCCTCAGGGATGTGGCTATATTTGGCTCTATCCATCTTGCCCTTGAAGGCAACAAGCTTCCCCAACCCCTCCTGCTAAAAAAAACAGCCCCATAGCATGGTGCTGCCACCATCGTACTTGACGGTGGGAAACGTTTTTTTTTTTTTAACCTGGGAAATAGTCTGCATTTGGTTTGCCCTAAGCAAAGCACTTAATTTGCAGGCCAAAAAGCTCCAGTTTGGACTCATCAGACCACAAAATCTTCTTCCAGATGATTTCGGGATTTGTCACATGACTTCTGGTGAACTTCAGGCATAACTTCATGTTGGACTTTCTCAGAAATGGCATTCGTCTAGCCAGTCACCCAGAGCGACAGTTTCCCCCATTTTAGCCAATGGGCTTGGATGTGAGACCTCACATCCAAGCCCATTGGCTATTTATTCTAAAATCATGCAGTTAAACACAGGTGTTGACTAGTGGCCTTTAAAATAATATAAAATTAAATTGGTGGTGTAGTGGGTAGCACTGTCGCCTCACAGCAAGAAGGTCCGGGTTCGAATCTGGCCAGGGCCTTTCTGTGTGGAGTTTGCATGTTCTCACCATGTCCGCGTGGGTTTTCTCCAGGTACTCCGGTTTCCCTCCCTCAGTCCGAAGACATACAGGTAGGCTAACTGGAGACTCTAAATTGCCCATAGGTATGAGTGTGTGAGTGAATGGTGAGTGAACAGTTTCCCATGCAATAATTTGGTGGCCTGTCCAGGGTATTTTCCTGCCTCTCGCCCAATGAACGCTGGGATAGGCTCAGGAAACCCCCATGACCCTGCTCAGGATAAGTGGGTACAGATAATGGATGGATAGTTTCTGCAAACAATAGGGCTAATAAGATAAATGAATTTGTCCTGCTTGCACTACATACATCTTCAGTATTTATTGTTCCATTGAGTAGATCTGAAGCACTTTATAGCTCTTTTTGTTGTGGTTGAAGTTGGGTATTTGAGTGCATATTTGGCTATCACACCACATTTGTTTTTCACAACCCACAAACCATGTTGTAAGCCTAAGAATGGAAAGAAAAATTTGCATATGTTGGCCTATTCAAAACTATTCGATCCTGGGGTTTTCAATCTCCATTCCCCACACTGACAATCTTGTCCCTTACAGTAGTTTACTCTTCAGTATATTAGGTATGTATCTTTGCAAAATTATGTCTGAATTCAAAAATGAGGACGCAGTTGCATTGTTTGTCCAACTGACCACCTTGCCATTTCAATGTGCAAATATGCAAATACTGAATCTAAAGATAGGTTAAATCATTTCTGAAAGAAATTGTGGCCATAGTGCTTAAGTATGTCATCTACAGTTTTCCTTTTATATCAAATATAACATTTTCAATATACTGTACCACAATGAAAAGTATCATGAAATGCAAAGACTAAATCCACAACCCTTTTATTCTTCTACTTCTTCATACTTCACACGTGAAAGAATGAAATTATGGTTCTTTCTCTACATATTTCTTTGTGCTTTTCTCGGTGAAACAAGCAAGGTTGTGTTCTTTCTCGAGATCTTTCTTCTTATTTTTAACTAGTTTGTGAAACATACAATGTAGCAACAGTTAATTCTCAGGGCCTTTCTTAGCAGACTTACCTATTGCCATGACAAACTAACACTAATAAAGCTAACCATTCAAGCCCACACGGTTAATATTTAACTGATTGTCATATTACTCCATTGTTTTCCAGCTATATGAATAGCAAAGGTGAACATGTGCTTATCATACTGACCTTTGCTGGACTTATTCTACTTATCTGTTCCAAAGCATGGCAACTAACCTTCCAATTCCACCTATACCATGCAATGTAGTATATACATAACTTACCGTAGATTCTTAAGAATATCATACGTACTAAAATATAAATACTCAACAGATGTTATAGTTATGTTTGTGAAAAGTGCCTTAACACTCAAAATGTCTTCTTAAAACGAAGCTAAAACATTGCTTCCAATTTAAAGTAAAACTGGTGCCAAAGCATTGTGCTTATTTGTAGTTTATCTTTTAAATTAAAACGTTATGAACTTTTAAAATCTTCCTCGTAGCTGTGCAGCAATGTACAGTAACGTGAGAAGAACAGGAAACATTTTTAAAGGGCTGTTCAAGGAAACAGCTAATAGATTTACACTAATAGCTACGAATGTAATTTTTCCACGAATCTCTGTATGGTATAATGAACGCGAACTCCAAAACAGCACGGGGAAAATATTGCAATCCCTGTATTCAACTTTGGACGTGCTTCATCGCCCTCTGGCCGTGTCAGCCATGGTGTCAGCACTGGGCCGGCACACAAATCACGTGACCTCACTTGTTCCTGCAGTGGGGGTTCGAAGTCACGTGACGTGACGTGAGTTAGAAGCTGGATTCGGTCGGGTCTGCCCTGCACCCGGTTACGGTCTTTAGAAATTTTGTTGTGAAAATGGACTGAGGAGAAATGAAGGCAAGTTAACCTTCCGCTAATAATGTAGAATAGACGTAGGGGCAGGGAGGTCACCTATATATTTTTTTTATTTAAACAATTATTCTGTGTATTTGTGCTGCATATTTTCTGAACTGGAAAGTGAAAAGACAAAGAGAAAGGCTTTCCATTAGAGATGGTTTGGGCCTAAAAGAGGACAGTAGAGGTAAGCGGATTAACTTTTCGTGAAATGACAGAATCGTTCTCTAATAATTATACTAAGCAAGTGAATACAGTAATTAAAAACAAAGGTCGAGCATTCTAACTAGATTGTTCACTGTGTCGAGCTAGCTGCTTGGCTAGCCTTGCCCGAGAATAAACCAAATAGCTGACTGGCTAGCTAGATAGCATTTAGCTGCGCTATATCAGTCCCAGTCCTAGATTTAGTTTTGGTATGATAGCAATCTGAAAAAATGTAACCTGACCGACCGATGCATAGCAAAACGCAAACACGTTTCTGTACGGGTAGCTAGTAAACTTGGCTTTCCAGTTAAGGTTGTTTGTGTAATGGCAGCTCATGTTTTAGCCAGCAACCAAACTATAGCACTAGCTACTGTAGGCAGTGAATGCGTTCAGCTAATCTAATTTTGGTCGGTAGCAACCCACTGCTAACTTCTTTTGAAGCAATGTGAATAGTTAGCTATCTCAGATAGCCTTAGCTCTGGCTCCTGGTGGATAATGTTAATGCGTTGCTGGTAGGCTACTTTATCGTGGGAGTTGTGATGGGAAAATCCACTTTTATGGAAACGCTGTGAATTTACGAACAATAAGCGCATAACGCAACTATGATCTATCAATGGTGTAATGTTAGCTAGCTAGCTAGCTGTGTTGACTGGCTTTCTATGGGTAGCTGGATTGTCGCTAACTAGATTAGCAAGTGAGGTTGCTGGCAAACTTGATTGGCATTCCTCTAATTAGCACACCCCAGTCTGGTAGCAATCATTCACCCTTTTAGTTCAATTGTCAGTGTGTGAAACTGTTATTAATTGCTAGCTCGCTAACGTTAGGAATGAAGTCTTGGATAACCATGATTTTTGTGCTAATTTCAGTCGTGACGTCAGTGCTTTTGTTCCAGTCATTCGCACGAGCATTCGAACGCTCACCCTAATTGGTAATCAGAATGAAAATACCGAGCTACGTAGTAATGTTATGGTCAATTTCTAAATTGATTAATCTAATTTTCGTAAGAGTCTTTGGAGCTGAAATCTAACCCCTAAGTGTACTTTTGTGTTCTCAATTGCAATTTGGCTTCCTAAAACCACAGTTCTGAAGACCTGAAATGAACGCAATTTAATTAACTGGTTTACTTCTATGATCCATAAAGCAGGATACGTGTTTTCGCTGGGGTCGTTTTATGTCTTCATGTATCGGCAGGAGTTGGACGCTCATTTATTTGGTCGACGCGTGATTTGATGTCTCCCTTTGCTGCTAGACTATAGATTTCCTGAACTATGGTTCTTTTTGGTGATAATAATAATGATGCTGATTATGGTACTAATAATAATAGTCCTCATCCACGCCAAAATTGCCGAAAGGCTGTTACCATGACAGGACAGTGTAACAATTAATACTCAACCCCTCCCCAAAAATAGAAAAGAGAATTCAGTCTCGTGGAAGACGTTTCTTTGACGTGCGTGAATTTATCCCAATGTTAATTCAGTCGAAAACGAGCAAGAGAACAGTCTTTTATCTGTCAAGTGTAATGCGAAGGCAGAAAATTAACAGTTCTGACAACATAATGGATGCCTCTGGATGTGGTGTCGTCTTTAACGCTTTAAAAAACGAAATGAAGCAGGTGTTAATTGGGCGAAAGGTAGTGTTGCGCAATAGCTGACTTGTGGTAAAGGGAGGCAGGGGTCTCTTAAAATGTTACATTGGGGGAGGGGTGGTGATCAGAATCGATTCTGCTGCTGGATAATTATTAAACTCAGTGATGCAAGACCAGCGCCTCTTTAATATGGTTATATGACGTATACAGATCGCCGGTAATAATTGTAATCAATTCTGGTAGTGAAACGTGTTGTTCAGTGACCTACAATACTGTAGATTCAGAAACATTTGATGTGAGATTAGATACACTGCCGCAGGGAAGACAGAGAGATGAGCGTTGGCATTACTGTTCAGCAGATGATAAATTAGTTTTCTCGGTTGGAACGAAAAAAACGCAATGGGTTCAGAGGCAACAGACTTATTTTTTGTGTGTTAGTTTGCCTCAGAGTGCCAAGTCTTACCTACTTCCTGTTTGGGCTGTGACGCAGTTTAGTCCAACCATTGCGGGTGGTTCTCTAAAGTTGTTCGGTGTGTCTGGTGTAAAAGAAGTTGCGAAACGGACCACGAGTTCAGGGTGCAAATATTTTTCACTAGATGAGTGTTGGCATCAGCTCAGTTTTTCTGTGTCTAAAGGACGTTTTGCAGTTAGTGTAATGAAGTATAATGCTTTTTTTTTGTTGTTGCAAGTAGCTCTTGTAAAAATGGGAAACTTTAAACTGGAAATGCGAGACGCAAGTGATGGCTTGGTTCCAGTAATTCACGATAAGCCTTGGTACAAGATGTACTATACTTTAGTCGGATGTTTTGCTATTGCGTGTTTCAATAAAGCCAGGGAACACTAGCCGTTAGATAGGGCAAGATAGTGATTTGGCTTAACCCACCCCGCACTATGCAGGACAGGGGACGCGGATCATATTTTTGCTGGTTGTTCAGACAGAGCAGTTGATAGATATGTAAGATGGGGCATTTCATGTTTATGATAAATAGGATTGTTCATAAAAATCTTGGTCAACGCCAGGGTGTTTTCATTTAAGAAGATCTTTTGATTAAAAAAATTCTTGATTAAGATTTTCGGTGAAACGACAAACGCACTACAGGTGTACCCGCTACCGGCATTGCGTAACGTGAGCTTGGGCAATTGGATGTTTTTTTTAATGAATAGAACACAAGGTTAACCGAGTGGCACACAGCAGCACGGAGGCTACGTTGTTGCTCAGCTAAGACGTAGTTGCTGTTCTCAGCTGCGTTCGGGGTGACTCAACAAAGTATTTGGACATGAACAGAAATGAAGGATTATATTGCCCCCATACAGAAGGTCACGCGTGTACTGTTTGGTGGGCAGACAAGGCAGAGACCGAAATTCAGCTTTGGTTTTTTTTTTTCTTTGTCCCCAGCCACACTGTATAGGCCGTATTGGGAAGGCAAGCACATAGGGAATTGCATTTTATATGTATGTGTATATATATATATATATATATATATATATATTAGTTTGAGCTCAAGGAAGGACAATCTGAGGCGATTACCTTCATCCATTTCACAATACAAAATTAGAATTTTTATTTTCCACAAATAAAAACTTTGCTGCATATTGGTCACTTGAATGTGCACCTATTACAAGCAAAAGAAAAAACTATTTTCCAAACCCAAACGCAACAGCAGCATTTAAATCACATTAATCCGGTAGATTGTCGAGCCTCAACCCCAGAGAATGTCACACATTACACATGAATCTTTTTCCCAAGCAAGGGACACTGCTGCCTTTACTGAAGCTGGGGTTTGCTCCCAAAAAAATCGATGAAAAGGGAGAACAGAACCTGTTACCCTGCATGGCTGTCAAATATGCCTCATATTTTACATGTCATAAATCTCATTGCGGTTTGTTTGCTCGATCCCACGCCCCCCGTGCACTGTGAATCAGCACAAGAGCTGCGAGTCTTTTTGTTATCTCCCTCTTGCCTGATGCGTTGTGATTGTGTGCGAGCAGCCCGACAGGCAGGATTACAGATAACGAGGGGCCTACATGGCTGACCGGGGGGGGGGGGGGGGTCAGCGTCCTTCAGTCTCGTCTTCCTTTGAAACATGTCCCTGTTCTGTGAGAGGCGTGGAGCCGTTCTCGGTTAAATGGCGGATTAGTCTCAACGGGGATTCGTGTCCGTCTTGACTCGTTTTAAAGGGATGTGCTTGTGTGGGGGTTCATGCCAAAGGTTCAGTCTGGAGGCCTGTGGGACAGATAAATGGCACCATTGATATGAATCAGAGGCAAAGGCTGATTCCTTCCGGTTCCTTCTGTAAGAGTATGAGTAATGAGCTTCTAACTGCTGCAACCCAAACATATTCTGTTACAGGTTTTTTTTTCCCTTTTTAAAAAATTTTTTTTTTAATAAGCGGCATGCATTGTTAAGGCCAGATTTGTCTAACCTGCATGACCACATTTGGCTTAAACAAAAAAAAGAAGAAAAAAACACAGACTTGCTTTTTCATATCTCGTAAAGTCTTTGTGGTTTCATGGTTTTTTTTTTTTTTTTTGGAAACGTTTCGTTTTGTAACTTTCCATAAGCACCGTTAGTGCTATTCATTGTGGTCGGCTATAGTGTTACCGGCTGACTGAGCCAAAATGGTTCCTTGGCTCAACATGTTCTACATTTATAAATTAGGCTTTTCTGGTTCGCCCAGTTTTTGCTGGTTACTGTGCTGTTCTGCAGACATCATTCAAAGGCTGGAGCTGTGCAATAAATTGCATCAGTTCAGGTGGTACCACAAGCAAACATGAGTCTGAATGTTGGTATGTACCTGAGCGTGTGAAGTCTTGCAACCCTGTAAATGAACCATGCATGATATCTTGGCCATAGCATGCAAAAATAATTCAAATAAACCCTGGTGTTGTACTGAATATTCATGGGATAAGTTCACTGGCATCAAATTGGAATAACTCTGCAGCCAAATGCACGTTAAGACTTGGACTTGTGCAACAATGGCAATTCATGTAACTAGTTGTGGCTAATAATTTTCCAAACAGTTAGGCTACTTGTAGGGTCTTCATTCTCTTGACGGTTCCATAAACCACAGAATATCTATCGTAGCATATCATCTCAGGATGTGCTACAAGGAAATTATTCAGCAGTATTCAGCAATGTGGATAATACTTGTATAAATCTGCTAACAAACTGTTTTGGCTACTTTCACAGTTTCTGTCCCATCTCTGCAAGAATTGCATACTTTTAAATTGTATATATTTAGCACAACATAACAGGGGGGAGTGAAAATTGGAACTGAGGCCAAATTTACTGCATTTGATGAAACTAGTTTTAAACTTTAGTGACGTGCTATTTTAAACGAATATTTCACGTAAGGTTGTTGTTTTTATTTATTTTTTTATTTTGGTTTGGATTTGTTCCTGCTTTGAGTCCTTTTCCTTGAAGTGCTCAGTGAGGAACAAAATAATAATACTAATAAAACCTTTCCAGGAATATTTTTTGGCCAACTTCTGCATAGGCGTATTGATGGTGGCCTTTCTGAGGGATGCCCAACCCTGTTCCTGGAGATGTATAGAAACGGGGTTGGGCAGCTTTGGGGTGTATGATTGCCTAAACTTTAGAATAGTGTTGATGTAAAATGTATGTGGCTCTTAACGGAGTGAACTTGTCGAGTCTTTCGTTTTATTCCATAGGGCAGGGCTGCCCAACCCCTGTTCCTGGAGATCTGCCATCCTGTAGGTTTTCACTTCAACCCTAATTTGGCACAACTGACTACTAATTAGGAGGGGCGACATAGCTCAGGAGGTAAGACCGATTGTCTGGCAGTCGGAGGGTTGCCGGTTCAAACCCCACCCTGGGCGTGTCGAAGTGTCCTTGAGCAAGACACCTAACCCCTAACTGCTCTGGCGAATGAGAGGCATCAATTGTAAAGCGCTTTGGATAAAAGCGCTATATAAATGCAGTCCATTTACCAGTCCATTTAATTAGCAGCTCAGCAAGATCGCTAGCTGTTGAGTGAAGTGTGCTTTCTTATTGTCGGAACGAAAACCTACAGGATGGTGGATCTTGTCGAGGAAAACCGCCTCTTAGGTTCGGTGGGTGAGTTGGCGATGTAAGAAGAAAGACTAGAAACTGTGATTTCTTCTAATAATCTTTTATTGTACGTAGGCCTACGGTAGGTCTCCAGTACCATAAAGACACAGAGAGAGCTCCCCGAATTACGTTTTGCATCCTTTTTTATACAATCAACTTTCTTCCTACCATGATGTATCTTCCCTCTAAAACAACCAATCCCAGCCTAGGTCACATTTATGTTCCACCAGCTAGTTTAACAATAACTATTATATAATCTTCGGTTTCATTAAATGACAGATAATTCACCACACACTTACAACGGGATGTGTGTGCGTGATTTGATTTGAATAACAAGTATTTGCTCTCATGAACAATTGTTTAATCTTCCAGTTCCAAAGTACATGCACTTTAAATGCATTCAATACATGCTGTGATCCAAATAAAATATTTAACTCATATACAAACACACCAATATGTTCTAACAGAATATGTCTATATTATTACTGTTGCTATTTTCATTCATTTATTTTAATAGAATATAATCTATACAGTAACTAGATACAGCAAAACAGCTCTTTCTGGGTCGGTATGTCCTTTCTTTTCTCTTGCAACTCAAAGGTCTTCTGGACACAAGACTGTTTCCCAACATAATTTACTTTAAAAATTACAATAAGTAAATGTTCACAATTTTCCTCCTGCAGTTGGGGTCCAAAGATTCTCTAGGTCGTATGCATCAGTGTACAGAGAGGCCACAGTCTTTCCTTAGTTACAAATTCTTAGACATAACACAGAACACCTGCTGTTCTTCATCGATCTTCACATAATCACATACATTGAACTATATTCTTGATCAATGCAATCTTTAATAAGCAGAAATTTAAAAAGACATATAAACATTAAAAGCATATAGGAGAAGCATACTTCCACAATCTCCAGGAACAAGGATGGGCAGCCCTAACGTAGGTCGACTTTAATCGTATTTTTGGGCGATATCGATCATGGAAGGGACTCTGTCCCATGTTTGAGATGTGCTATTTTATGCTGAGAGCAGTATGAGCAGGTCTTACTTGTTGGGCAGTGAGGGGGGCGGTCATGGGTGCAGTGTGGATGAGTTAGGTTTGTTTCTATTTGTGGTTAGAGTCGGCGCATATGCTCGCCTTCTAAAAATAACCTGCCCAGCTGTTAGTCGTGTTGTGCGGTCACGGTGCGTATGGAACATGCACAGCAAAACAAACAAAAAAAGCGATTGTGTTGCACGGGGAGGTGCGTTTGTCACCGTTCATATTTCAGCGGGTAGGCTACAGTTTGTGGTCTGAGAAAAAAAGAAATTCTCAACCATTTTAGATCACGGGCTTGTGTCTTGTCTCCTCCCCCTGAATGTCTATTTCATAGCTCTTTTTAGCTCTTCTAACATACATTGAAGCTGATTGTATGCCGGAGTATGTGTCATACAGTGGTGGATACTGTTTTTATGACCTTACACTTTAGGCTATGCTTTTGGGGTAGACGTTCATCAGTTTTAAACCCCGGTTTTGAAATGCTAGCCTTACAACCTGGCGTAGAAGCAAGGATGTTTTGATGCCAGTCGTGAATTATGATTGTGTAAGCATCCTCACATCCACTCAGGAGACCCCGTTTTCCTATCAGTCATGTGGATGTTTTGCATGGATGTTGTGGGGTTGGAACCACAAGTGGAAGAAGGTAGAAGGGCTTTTAGATGACAGGCAGGGAAAGGAACGCATCTGTGCACGTGATCCGTAGAACCGGGCTGTTTGGAATAACTACAGTACACATGGGGTTTGTGGCATTACTGCTTGATTGCAGCAGTGTAGTATAAATGGGTAAGGAGCTGGTCTTGTGACCTTGAGCAGGGTACTTAACCTGCATTGCTTCAGTATATGTCCAGCTGTGTAAATGGATGCAATGTAAATGCTATGTAAACGTTGTGTAAGTCGCTCTGGATAAGGGCGTCTGCTAAACGGCTATAATGTAATTATACGCACGCACGCACGCACGCACACACACCCACACACCCACACACACTTTACAACTAGCACTGCTAATATGGCGGCTATGGAAATAAGATGGCGTTCCATGCTGAGATGTTGTAAACCCTGTGAATTTATGGTGTGCCTGTTCTGTTATCTGTGTGACAAAAGTAACACTTTGCATGGCTGGCCAACCTCTTTATCTTTAAAACATCATAATCTGTGTACATTTTCAGCTAGTTGCCTTGTCTATTGCCAGTTATTAATTTCATTTACGAGTGTAAAGTACCCAGTAAGTACCGCAGTCTCAGATGTCTTTACTAACCAACCGCTTCAGTTGCTTGAATCTAGCTAACAAGCAGCTATAACAAGACTCCTGAATCGCTCCAAAAAAATGCAGCTTTCCGCTTGCTCGTTCCTGATATAAATAAAAAAACAAGGGACCCTGCCAAGAAATCTAAATGCTCACCAAGGGCCACCTAAGAAAGGAGCAGTTAGCATACATTTCCCAGCATGCACATCTGTGTCCCCCATTGTGGTACAGATACAAAAACCTTGCAAGAGGAATCACCCAGTGACTGATATTCATGATGACATCACAATCTTCAGCATAGGGGTTTTAATGGGCTAAGAGGGTCCCACACCTGTCACTGCGTCACCTTTATAAGTCTCAAGCTAGGTAGCTAGTCTGTGGGGATAAGTGTCCTTAGACCCTTACAGTGAAGTCCTTAAAATGGGCGACGGTCCACTATAATAGTGCAAGAGAGGCTGAAGCTGCCTGAAGTGTATTTAGAAGTGCTTGGTTGTGTTTATTTGTAGCAGTAAAGACCAGTAGGAGCACAGTGCACTGTTGAGCCGCCTAGCTCTGTGTTAATTTGCATGTTCCTGAACTCTGCAAATGTATGATCGTATTTATGATATTATTGCTTTTGGAAGCTGCAGAAAGTGAACCGTGCCCTACTTTGCAGGATGCTCTTTCATCACTTCGTACTGCATTTGTTAGTGGCAAAATCGCTGAATGTTCACACGCACGCTCTACAGTGGATTTTACCGGCGGCCTGAATATCTGCAGACTTGTACTGCTGAGCGTGAAAATAGGAGCGGTGCCTTTAAATAAGTTTCTCTAGGATGTACGGATCGCCCCGGTTTATGCTGGGGGAGGGAAATGGCTGATCGTTAAGGTGGTTCTCATTGGTCAGGGTGTCTGTCTTCAGGTCTGTGACATCACACGGAGGAGAGGCTTCACTGGGATAAAATAACATCTCCTTTTATGGAACGTGCTGGCCTGTTCCATTTTGCTAGAGAGGTTTACGAGACGTGCACTCTGAAGAAGAAAAAAAACTGCTCCCATTTGAAAGTTTCGTTGTACCCTTAAGAATTTAAAATGGGCAGTTTCCTCGCGTGTAAAACAGAAATGTTGAACCCAACGCTAGAAATGCGCATCTATTCTATTTAAAGCATTGAAGTTTAGCTCCTGTGAAACTAGGTGGTTTGCAGCTTACTGCAGAAAAGAACATGCTCAAGTCTCAAGTTTAGAAATCTCAAGGGCATATCTCAGTCTCCCCTCTGTAAGGCGTTTCATATAATGTATATTTTTGAACGAATCTGGCTAAACAACTCCCCACTCCTCATTTACGTGCCACCTCTGTTTGGCCTATTGTCCCTTGTCATAACACCCCCCTGATGTTCGCATAAAATGGTCTTTCCCGTGAACGTGCTGTACCCACCCCTCCCTAAGTCAGAGTTATCCTTACGATAAAAAAAAAAAATAATGTTGGTTCTCGATTAGACTGGATCTGAAGTAGAGAAAGAAATTGCCCGGAGAACGGCATTCACCGGTGAAAGGAAAAAAACAAAAACAAAGCAAAACCGGGACAGGAGATTATGAAAATACGACTTCAGGATAAATTGGAGTTGAACTGAATATATCGCCAATGTTTCACTGGTTTCAACCATGGCCTCTCAGACAGGGTGAGCAACAGTTTTGCTTCACATTGTTACAACAACATTTCCTGTTTGTTTATAAGGGTTCGGATAATTTTCGGGTGTTATAAACCCACGCGCGCAGTTTTGGCAGTACAGTTTAGGAAAATAAGCTTGATCTTGGCAAGCAGTGACACTGCCTTGACTCCGCTATTTAATGACTGTAGTAACTACGACTATCCTATTTACCTACTGGCGCTTTTATTCGTACATTCCGTGCCTCCCTTTGTCACGTAGATCTGTGACTTGACCGTGTAACTGGTCGACTTTTGCAAAAATGGAACGGACTCTGACTTTGCGTGGTTTACGATGGTAATGCAAGCCACTTCAGTGAAGTGTAAATATCTGTACTCTGCAGGGTTAGTCTTTGCCCTGTAAACCAACATCCATGAAACGTGACCTTATCCGGGTACTTGAGTAAATAAGCAAACACTTCGGTATCATGAATATTTTTGTTTTGCAAAGAACATTTTCGGGATAGCATTACTTCAGTTATTTGTAAGTGGCCCTTTTAACTATTTGAACGGTTTAATTTCAGCATGCCGCAAGTCCTCGAAATTTTAGTGTAGTAGTTTACCTCTGGGAATCTTTGCGGACGAAAGTAACTTGCCGTGTAATTTTCAGGTGACGTTACGTGTCTTCCCCAGAAACTTGCATCAGAACTGCTGCTCTGTGGTTTGGTTGTCACTTGTATTCACGAGCTGTAATAGTGAATAGGCCGACATCCAGCGCGCACCTCAGTTCAGTAGCTACTGTTAATGAGAAGTGCCATTGTTTTTATCAGTCAATGCTATTGTTTTTATCAATCGGTGCCATTGTTTTTATCAACGCCTATATCCAGCCCAGCTTGTAATGCCACATGTTTTACATCGTATACGTTTTTTTCCACCTAATTCCTTTATAGCGGTGCATTCACTATCTGTTTCCAATCTTCAGGATGCCTTTATGGGAATTTGCGCTCTCTGGCCCTTGGCTCATTTTGTTGCCACGGCAGAAACGGGTCTGGAATTTTAGTCACGTGCTTTATCTTCGTGCGGCCTAGGCTGCGCGTAGCCGTGTGTACACACTGTCTTGTTTATTCCCCCCATTAAAAAAAAAATCAAATCCCACGGTTAGTCACTTGACACTCCTGTACATATTGGTTTTTTAGGCCTTGCCTCCTACGCGGATTGATGACTGCTTAGCTGCAAATATGTCTGTAAGTGAAACGGCGTGTAGTTGCAGAAGTTTGCGGGACCCCCTCAGTGATGACCAACGCCAGCGATTTCCCGGAACCGGCTGAATTGCGCTGTGCTGGCAATGCGATTTATCTGTTCGACAAGGTTCCTAGTGCCCTGGAGAGCCCCTGTGTTTACCGTATGCTCGCTCTGCTCTGTGCTGTGAATTTATCGTCATTCGCACACCATTTGTTCCAGCTCCGGGCTCCACCTGAATATGTACTCCATCGGGAGAGTCTCGATTTGGAATTCTTTCCGAGCCCTCTGTTCCGTGCTCTTGGTTTTTACTGGTTGAATATCTGAGTATTCTTCCGTTCAGAGAGCACTTGAGATATTTTTTTTTTATGGCCCGAAGTACGAACAGTCCTATAATACCTGCCTGTTCAGTGTAATTGAATGCCCATTTCCCTTTACGCCATCAAGGAATCTATCTACTGGCCCCTACACAACATGCATGCAGAAAATCTCTTGCACTTAATTTCTTATGCTTAAGAAATTCAGAATTTCTCAACCTTTCATTACGCCATGGTAATGTAAAATGTAAGTGCTGCTACTGCAAATAATACTGTGCCTGCAACCAACAGTAGGCTATACTAACAGACCATTCTTCCAGATGGCTGTAATGACCCTTTTTTTATTTTTATTTTTTTACCATTAGACCTTGTTATAATGGTGTCCTACTATAACCACAGCTGCTGCTGCTACTACTACTACTAATACTCATAAATAATAATTACTTGTAGCTGTTGTAATAATCATGGTAGATTTCTGCCTGCCAAAGTCCAGGTATACTGTATAAGATATGTGGACCTCTTTGACTTGTCTCTTCTTTTGTATCAAGGAACTGAAGGTGCCATTTCCCAGTAACAGTGAAAAATGGCAGCATCCTTTCTCTTACTGGTATTACTAGCACCTTGTAACAACATTAAAGGTTCGAAGGTTCGTCTCATTATTTCATGCAATTTAAGCGGATTATATTTAAGTCAGTTTAGAGTGTCTAAGATTCCACTTAAACTTGAAAGCAATCAGAACTTTAAAAACGTGCAATGCGGTATCATAGACCGAATAACTATTTATT
The DNA here is from genome assembly GCA_039654925.1 of Anguilla pacifica. Taxonomy (NCBI): domain Eukaryota; kingdom Metazoa; phylum Chordata; class Actinopteri; order Anguilliformes; family Anguillidae; genus Anguilla; species Anguilla pacifica. The sequence continues at coordinate 4,482,129 of CM077292.1, read as the reverse complement.
TGTTGATTAATTGCTTGCGGCCTGTGCGCTAATTTGTCTGCTGTAGGGCCTACTTATTTTGACGCCGGTATTGAAGTACTGAGTGAATGATCGTGTAGTGAAGGTTGTCGGTGTAGGGAGAAAATCAGGTGGTGCTGGAGCTGAACTCTTTGCTTTTTCAGTGCTCTTTCTGCTCTGTAAGACCGCTGGGATTCAGTTGGGATGGCTCCTAATCGCAACTATAGTTCTTTTGGGAAGCACCTTGAATTTTATCGATGCACCTCATGGGGTTTTTTAAATTTTATTTTTTTTAACCGCGATCATCTGGGCTCTATGGCTGCTTTGGGAATCGGGGCCGTTTTGGGCTAATCATCATTTCTTCTAATTAGCCTCATCCCTCCATTGGTTCTGCTACTGCGCTGTTCCCTGCTCGTTACGTTACGTCACTGTCTCCCGTCTTGTCGGCGTTGAATGTGGCTTGATTGGTCCGTTGAGTCGATGCGCAGAAACCGGAGATATTTACGGAATGCGTTTAACCGGGTCAGTCGGTGCGCTAAAACTGGTGCAAACCACCAACTACGGCAGCTTTGGATTTTCAGGCTTGGATGCGATCTTGTTCTGCACTTTATAGAGTATGCTAATGGGCGCTGCTAAGGTGCTTAATGTGCTAATTCAAAGTGACTATTCAGCACCCCCCCCCCCCCCCCCCCGCTTCCCTGCCCTGGATCCTGTTTGTTTTCTGGGTGGGGTTATGATGTAAAACAAAAACATGTTCGTGTACGTCACAGAAATAAGCAAGCAATGGGCAGGTCGTGCGCAAGCAGTGCGGGTAAAATGCAGCGTTTCGGTTTGTATTTATAAAAACGTGCTTGTCGCTCATTGGGGCTTTTGGTTTTTTTTGTAACTGTCGTGGTTCGGAGGTCAGGAACAAAGTATTTTGTCCATGACAATAAGGACAAAGAATCGTATTTTGCTGAAAAGAAGTGGCCAAAACGGCTTCCCCCTCAACGTGCTTGCAACCTGGAGAAAATGCAGTTGGTTTAAAAATAAAAATAAAAAAAAACCCTTATTTTTAACTCTTAAAAAGCCTGTACTTGTGGAATTTAAGTCCTCATCAGGGCAGTGTTGAGGATGATGGGGGCAAAGGGTTTTTTACATTTGTGTGAGCTATGATGAAATCCTCTGTCACTGCAAAAAATTTGGTCAGATTTCAAACTCGTTCAAATTAACATTTTCTTAATTGGTCTGGGTTTTAGTCAAGTCGTGAATGAGTGTTCTCTGCCAAAGCTTAGTAGACACATCCGTGAGCCTGATATGAAAACTTGGGGTTGATTTAAAAAAAAAAAAAAAAAAAAAAAAAAAAAAAAATTGTGACATGAATTGAGACTTAAGCAAACATATTGTACAACTCTTTGGCAGTACCCAGTGAAAACCTTCTCGGTGAAGAAATGACTCGGTAATGATTGAGCCAGCTTGTGTGTGTGTGTGTGTGTGTCTGTGTGTGAGTGTGTGTGTGTTTGTTCCATCAGATATGAAGTGAATTGGCTTTAGGCCCGAGGAGTCATCAGTCCTGTCATTTCAGCCAGTCAAAGCCAGATTTGTGAGAAAGTGCCTCTTCTTTAGAATAACTCTGACTTACTTACTTGTAAAGGTTAGATTTGAGCTCCAAAGATAAACAGTGTGCAAAAGCTCTGCTCTCATTAACAGTCGTAGACAGCACGTTAATAATTATATGGGCCCACAGAAACATCGGTTATGGCAAGCAAAACCTTTCAGTACCTTTGTCTTTTCCCTTTATACAGGATTCTGAACATTAAGAACTTTTTTTAAATTATTATTATTTTTATTTTTTTATAAATTAACTTGATCAATCTTGTGTTTTAATTCCATCGTCCAACCTCCATTTACCGAACGGCCTTTGGAATCTGTAAAGAGTTGTTGCTAAGAGGGGACTTTTCAATGTTGGGTAAAAAAAAGACGTGAAGTCGTTACTATTTCTGCTTGGTTGCACTTTTTTTACCACAGTTTTGGAGATAAGAAAAGGGGGGGAAAAAAAGGAAATGAATAAAAATCCTTTTAGCTCGGCACTAATTCACTGCTTGTGGGCATCCCCTGCATTCCTTCAGTATGACTAAATGGGTTTGGCTCTGAAGTAAAAAATTTTTTTGGGAGGCTTAATTACTGTTATTTAAAAAATCATCAATGCAAGAAATTTCCCCGGACCGTTTAGTGCAAATCTACATATATATATATAGTTCATAAATATGCATACACAGTATTCTCTTTCAGCGATTAGTTTTGTAATATTTATTTTTGGTATTTTAATTTGGGTGTAAATCTGACTTCTGAAGCGGCAGACTGTGTCCGCTTGATCCTGAATGTGGAGCTGAAGCGTCTGAAAGCTGTGCCGGCTCTTGTGTGCGCCCCGCGCTGAGTGACTGTGTCTCTGTTGCTAGCAACATGAACTGGGAGGACCGGAATGTGCTCCGTATGAAAGAAAGAGAAAGGCGAAATCAAGAGGTCCACCCGGGAGGAGCGGCCTTCCCAGCCAACTCCCCCCTCTTTCCCGAACCTTATAAAGTTGTAAGTTTGTTTTTTGGTTTTTTCTTTCTTTCTTTTTTTTTTGTTCCCTTTTTTTTGTTTGTTGTTATTTTTGGGAAAGCATTTCTGTTATTTTGCTGTCTCTTTCTTGGGGTTTCACACTTTTTTTTTTTTTTGTTTTTGTTTGCCCGCATTTGTGCTGTGTTGACTTTTGTCGGATTGGCCTGGAGAGAGGAGGAGGGGTGGGGGGGGGGGGGGCGGGAGAAAGAGAGAAAAAGGAAAAAAAAGAACAGGCAAGGAATAATGGCTGATGTTGTTCATGTGTGTTTGTATTGGACAGTGGCAGGGGAATGCTGAGGTAAGTGTGCTTTTAGGGGAAAATACAGCAGGTGTGCTTTTTTCCCAGCAGAATATGAGACACAAACTGTGGTGGAGCTCTGCGCTGACAGTCACTGTCCATCCCATAAATACTTTCACCTTAACACCTTTACCCATTTACCATGCATTTGCGCCCCCCCTCTCACCCTCCCCTCCCCCCCAGTTTATGAGGTAAGTACATGGTGCCAGCCCCTTTGCTTACTCAGATTCCCTCCTTCCTATGTTGTATTTTGCTAGTTTTCTTGCAGTTGAAAGCATCCATGGTGACAGCCCGCCAGCGAAATGCATGTAAAATGGATGTGTATGAGATTCCCCTTGCGTTAGCACCCCAGGTGGGCATCGGGCCTTTTGAGTAGTTGCCTGTCGGTAATGTCTGTGGCTTCTGAGATTCCCCATCCTTCTTCTGAGACCTGTCCTTTGGCCCGGTCTTGTTAAGGGAAATCATCTGTCAGTGCTTGAAAAGCAATCCATGTTTGCTCAGAGCAGTGTGGTCAGGTAGCCCCTCCCCCTCCCCTCCCCTCTACAGTAGTAACGGTTAAGAGGATTGCCCCTCCCACCCCAACCCCCACCCCCTCAAGCCCCTGCTTAATCTCTGATGTGGGCTAACCTTAAGCAGAGGTAAGTGGTTGCCATGGGTGATAGAGGGCTCATCACAGGAAGTGGTCTGGAATGAGTCTTGACAGAGAGCTGAAGCTCAGAGTTCAGAGGTGAGTGTTGCCCTGCAGCCTGCCTGTCTCTCTCCATCTCTCCCAGAGGAGGACCAGGGCCACCCACTGTCCATGAAGCAAGGGACCCTGTGACCCCCCCCCCCCCATCCTGTTCGTAGGCTGAAGAGCCCCCCCCCCCCCTCCTTTTTTCCCCACTATAAGGTGGCCCTAGCCATAGGTTCTGGGTAGATTTCCAGTATTCTGTTTCATCATTAATTCTTTTTGTTGTTGAGCCAACTGAAGAACTTAATGTTGAGATGTCTGGAAGGTGGAAGTATCACAAGGTTCTTTTTTGGCAACATTACAGGAACGGTACATTAACGCTGACCAACCGACCAGTTGCACACGCACACTGTGTCCACATCCCTCTTCAAACATTTTTTTTTGCTTAATGTTCCTTCTCCCCTCTGCCAACAACGTTGGTAATTGATTGCTAAACATCCTACTGATGGCTAAGCTAACTACATTACAGAAAGTGCAGGCAGCTGTAGAATTTGTTTTTTTACTGCACTGCAAGAATGAGAAGCAATCTGACACCGTTTTTCCCTTTTCCATAAGTAAAGTGAAACCTTAAGACCTCGATTTCCCCCCTCCCTTGCTGATAGCGCTGAGACAGCATGTCCCCCTCCTCCCACATCTGATTCGTACGACGCCTGACGAAATCCAGACTCTTCAGTGGAAGCCCAGCTAGGCCAGGTCCGCTAAGCCTGGCTTGGCACGGCTCGGCATGGTTTGGCCCTGCTTGGCACGGCTCGGCACGGCTCGGCTCTGCTTGGCATGGCTCGGCACGGCTTGGCTCTGCTTGGCACGGCACGGCTCGGCTCTGCTTGGCACGGCTCGGCACGGCTCGGCTCTGCTTGGCACGGCTCGGCGCGGCTTGGCTCTGCTTGGCACGGCTCGGCACGGCACGGCTTGGCTCTGCTTGGCTCGGCACAGTTCCGTCAGCGCCGCAGGGGTGTCAGATTTTGGATGTGACCTCTGCGTGCTAACCCATATGATTTTTATACAGGGTTTCACAGCTTACAAACAGGACCTACTGCTCTTTGCTGCCATACTGCTCCTGTGCTGCGGTTAGCCTGACACAGTGTAACAGTTTACCCCCTGAGCCCCACTGTAGGGTCCATTTCAAATAGCCTGGCTCGGGGCTGGGGGGTCCCGGAGGAGCACGTCCTGGCTAAGCTTCCCGGCTTAGTCTCCTCGCTGCTTTATTTAGCCGAGTTTAGGCAATAAATCTGGGGAGAGAAAATGGGCAACAGATGGTACATTGTGTTCAGTGAAAGGGGTGAACGGCCCTCACTCATCTAATCTTTAAAAAAAAAAAAAACGTTAAAAAGTTTTGGACTCGTTTGCCGATTTCTCATTGTGGTACGAGCTCACTGGGCTGCGCGGCTCGTCATTTTTTTGTCTTTCTAAGTTCTTTGGCCGACCGCATACGCCGGACTTGCCAAAAATCAGACGTTGTAAAATTTCAGAGGAAATATGAGATTTGACTGTGTAATCTCCTTTTTTTTAAATAAAAAAAAAAAAGAGAGAGAGAGAAGTTGATTTTATTGGGCCCCAGATTAGTCATAGCGCCCTAAAAGACAGGGAACGAGTAATGTGATTGGCTACTCTTCCATGACTCATTTCCTCCTCTTCCTTTCCTGTTCCATTTCAGGGCAGGTCATGACGGTGCCATGTAACCGCTCAGTAATTTTCAGCGTCATAGGCGGCAGTGTCACAAGTTCTTAGGCAAACCAGAGTTTTCCCTTCCGCCCCCTTTCCTTTTAAAACTATTTTTTTGTCAAATAAAAAGGATTTTTAATTAATCGCTTCAAAAAGCGCCTTGGAAATGTCGATTGCTGGCCAAAGGTCCAAAGTAAGGAGCGTTTTCCGTTACCCACCCAAAGCCCTTATCTGAGGTTGCTTTTGAGATGATGGATGGAGTATTTTTGGTGGGGTGAGATTTTTGGTACAGTAATTCCAATGCATGGCAGCACAGTTCTTACATTTGAGTCTCGGTTGTTGGGGCAGTGGTCGGGAACAATGGCTCATTCCCATTGTCCGCGTGTATATTTTTTTAGGCGCCCCTAGCAGTCTGCCACATTGATTAAGCCTGAGGACAGAAGTGTTGCCGAAATCCCCTTAATTGCACCCCGAAGAGCTTTGCTGTAGGTTTCTCAGATTAGGCCGTCCCTGAAGAAACCTTTCCCCGGAGATACTGCACCTGAAGGCCCGGGGAAAACAGCTCACTCTGTGAATCGCCCTCTTGAGTAATCTCCTTCCCTCAAGTCGTTTTTTTTGAAAATCGGTTTCAGACGTAACCAAAGCATGTCCTGTAGAAAGGTTGCACGTCCAGGCAAATTCACATTTTGTGGCGCTGTGTGGTAAGAATTTCTCTTAAAAAAAAAAAAAAAAACTTATCTGTCAGCTAAGAATAAAATAAAAGAATGGGCATCAATCGCTTTGTTCCGATTGCACAGTTTAATAATCTTACAGTGTTTTAAAATGGTGGGGGGTGCGTTGTTTTAGTATATTATTATTTAGTGTTTCATGCCGTTCCTTTGAAGAAGCCCGGCTGGTTGCAGGCTGTGAGGTTTACTGAAGCGAGCGGACGAGCGGGCGAGGCGTTGGCCGTGTAGATTTTGCCCGTGGCCGCGGGAGACGCCTCCTCCTCTGTGGCCGCGTTGCTCACGCACACAGGACTAATTGGATTCTATTACGCTGCCGCCTCCGTTACCTGGGAGGCCACCTGTGTCCGCCAGGAGCCTCGCGGGTCCTTTCCCCTCCTTGGCCGCTCAGTCGTCTGCTGTGGGACTCCTGGGAGAAGCCCGCGAGGCCCGTGAATTAAAAAAAAATAAGTTGGCCCTCGTTCGTTCAGTTCAGTAAAAAAACAAATGCAGGATGTTATCCTTCTCTCTCTGCGCCCCCGACCCCCTCCCCCTCATTTTTGTGTGATATGGCACCCTGTTGCTTACTGTAATTCCTGTACCCTGCCAGTAACGCCCCCCTCCTTCCCCCCCCCCCCTTTGTGTCTCCCGCTGCCCTCAGTCCAGTAAGGAAGACAAGCTTTCTAGCCGTATTCAGAGCATGCTGGGTAACTACGACGAGATGGAGAAAGAGCTGATCGGCGAAACCACTCTACCCAAACTCGGCGTCGTCTCCAAGGCCCCCGGCTCCTCGTCCTCGGAGGACAAGTCGGGACAGTCCCTGTTCGGGGACCAGCAGCGAGGTAGCGGCGGCGGCGGCGGCAGCGGCCAGAGCAGTAAATGGACTCCCGTCGGCCCGGCCGCCGGCAGCTCCTCCCAGTCTCAGAAGCGCTCGTCGGGCCTGCAGGGCGGCCACGGCGGCAGCCAGCGGTCCAGCGGCGGCGGCGGCAGTGGCAGCGGCGGCCAGCGGCACGAGCGGGACTACGGCGGCAGCAGCAGTAAGAAGTCGAGCAAGCATGGCTCGGACCACTCCAAGTCGTCCTCGCACACCTCCAGCCCCGCCAAGGGCTCGCTGAGCGCCGGGCACTCGCGGGCACACGCGGCGGCGGCGGCGGCCGCCGGCGAGCACCACGGCAAGGAGCGCTACCGCAAGTCGCCGCACGAGCGGGAGGCCAGCTGGGACTCGCCGTCGCGCGTGCACACCTCGTCCTTCCCCGGCGGCGGCGGCGGCGGCGGCGGCGGGGGGCAGCACTCCAGCCAGGCCTTCCCGCCCTCGCTCATGTCCAAGCCCAGCTCCATGCTGCAGAAGCCCACCGCCTACGTGCGCCCCATGGACGGCCAGGAGACCATCGAGCCCCGCACCTCGTCCGACGGCTACGGCGGCCAGTCCCACGGCGGCCCGGGCGCCGGCGGCGGCGTCGGGGAGATGAAGTCCAGCAGCAAGGCCTCCCTCGCCAAGCTCAAAATCCCCTCGCAGCCCCTAGAGGTAGGACCCGGTATTACACACAGAGCGCTGCGCTATTCTCCCATTCCCCCTGAACGGCCCATTTGTCCAAGTAGCATTTTTTTTAGCATATTACACGTGTATATGTACATTTTTATTCATCAAAATAGTTGACACCAGAAAATTCCTTTTAAATGTCTTGAACTGTGTTTTTAACCTAATTGTAAGGTGCTGGAGAGCCTTTCACCTTGCTGTGGGATGTTTTTTCACTGTATGCGGTTTGGTTTTGCAGGCGTCCATGTCCGGCGAAGCCAACTGTGTGGATGAGATCTTAAAGGTAAGAGGTCAGGGTGGTGGGCGGCGGGTTTGGGGCGGGCTTTGTGGACGGAGTCGCTGGGTTTTGCAGAGGCTGTTTTTCGAAGGTTAACCGAGTGCAGAATGCTAATGTTCCACTGAATGAGAATCACCTGACTGACTTGTCGTGCCTGTGACCAAATGCTGATGTTGGGAATCGGACATGTGACATTTGCGTCGTAAAAAAAACTGCACTGCAGCTTATGAAACCCAAGACACAGAACGTTTAGATGCCGCTGTTATTTATTACGAACTTTGGAGACCTGCAGGTTTGGATTTCCCCCTTTTTTTCTGCTTCACTTCCTGTAGGAAATGACCCAGTCGTGGCCGCCTCCGCTGACTGCCATTCACACTCCCTGCAAAACGGAACCGTCGAAGTTTCCCTTCCCTTCCAAGGTCAGACGGGACGGGCCGTTCTTTCCTTTCCGGAAGCCGTCCCATGAGCAGCATGTGTTTTATGCGTGTTCTTTTTCTTTTTTTTTTTTAAAGTCAATACAAATTTTCTGAATCTAGAATAATTTTTTTTTTTAAAAACACTAAGCATTTTAAACATTTCTAACTGACTCCAAAACTAGTTTTCTTATTTATTGTTTATTATTTATTATCTCTTTGTTTGTGAACTCAAGGCCCCAGTGCAGGTCTAGACCAGCAGACCAGGCTAGCACGTTTGGCCCCAGCGCTAAAGTTGCAGGCCGCTGGTTAAAATGCGTGTGCAGCTGCAGTCATGTGTGCATCTGCCCAGCGAGGCCTAACTGAGCCCTGGTTTTTCCTTACAGGACACCCAGCACCCGAGCTACCCGACGGGGGGACACAGTAAGTTCTCCTTGCCCTGACGTGCTACTCCGATGGAGCTCTGAGGACAGGGCACCTAGCGCCCGGGCTCTCAGGTTACTTTTGCTGGGGGATTATTTGTCTTCCTGTTCTTCAGTTTCTAAGCTCTCTCTCTCTCTCTCTCTCTCTCTCTCTCTCTCTCTCTCTCTCTCTCCTTCTTTCTCTCTCCCTCTCTCTGCTCCTCCCCCCCCCCAATCCACTTTCAGAGAGGTACGTTTCATCGAAGACGTCCTCGAACAGCCACCAGCCCAAACCGTGCGATGCCGAGCAAGCCAAGTAAGTACCATCCCTCTCCCGCCATTTCCCCAGGAACGCTGCGATTTGTTCTCGTCACTGAACGCTTTAGGTCGTTATAGGCCATCCAAACTAATGCCCCCACGTGTATCATTCCTTTCTACATCACAAATCATTCGTTTCTTTAACCGTTTGAGGTGTGAGGTCACAAACAGGTGGTCAGCATGTTCTTAACCGAGCATTCTAATGGTGATGTCACAGTCGCTACCCGGTGACTGAGAGCAGCGGAGTTCTAGAACACTGACTTAGAATTTTGAAGAAAGAAAAAAACATTCCAAAAAAAACCCCCAGTTCTTCAAAAGGGTTCATTTTAAATGCTATTTTGTGAAGATGAGCCCTGTTACCATCGTGACCGGCAGGGCTGCTCTGGTTTTATCTGCTCGGATAAAGACCACATCAGCGTGAGTTCTGCTGGGACTGCAGTGCCCTGCTTGTGTATGTAATTTGATTCCCTTCTTTTTTTCTTTATTTCCTTTTTCTTTTGTAGCATGTTGGAAAATGACCTGAAAATCAGCAGCAGCGAGGACAGCGACGGGGAACCCGATTCTGTGAAAAACCCCTCGAGAAACCCCTCAGCCAGGTACATCCCCACCCCCCCTCACCCAAAACCCCTCCCCCCAGCAGTGTCATGAAACAGTTGGGTATATTCTAATCAACCTGATTAACGAGTCTCAGTGTCATTGCTCATATCGGCCTGTAGAGATGTCTGATTGTATGCTGTTGACAGGGCTGACGATGTTAGTTCCGGCAGGTCCTCTTCCACGGGACACCCCGCATATTTGCCCCTGCCCCGCTGCTTGTTCGGGCGAGGGAGCGTTCCTCCACGCAGCTGCACACGGAGGGGTGTGCCTGTGCCGTTAAGCTCCAGGGAGGTCTTGTGCAATGGTGTCCTGCGTCCATTAAGCTACAGGATGCAGCTTAATTTAGCAAGAAAAGCGCCATGTTCGTAGAAACCTGTGAGGAAGGGTTCCCTCAGCTATGAGTTTATGACAGCTGTGAAAGTCACGAGGAAGGCTTCTCTCCGCCTAATTTGGTCAGACTGCAAAAACACACGGGTTTGGTCGCCCAGTGCCTGGAGCATGAATCCACTCCAGGTGTCACAAGAAGCCGGTTGGTGTATTTCAGGGATCTCAAACTCAAATCCTGAGGAGCTGTTGTGTGTCTGCTGGTTTGTAACGTGTTCCTGCACTTGAGTGCGTAATGCAAGTCGTTGATTGGCTGAAGAGTCTGCTCACCTTGTTTCCAAGCCCAAAAACTTCTGCTGTTTGGAAAGAAATCGCCAAAAAAAAGCCTGCAGAGACTGCGGCCCTCCGGAACTGGCGTTTGAGACCCCTGGAGTTTGAGAACCCCTTGAGTTTGATACCCCTTGAATTTGAGACCGCTGGAGTTTGAGACCCCTGGTGTACACACCTGCCAGTGTACACAACCGCTGGTACTAAAATCCAGAATGGCACACACTGCTACACATCAGCACCCTCCCCAGCCTGTAACCCAGGTCTGATGCCCATGCTGGCTAATGCGCCATTTCCTTTCCGCTTGTAGTTTGTCTGAGAGCGCTTTCTGGCGTCTGTCTGTCCCGCCGCCCGCTGAGCATTGACCGTCGTTCCGTCCGTCCGTCCGTCCGTCTTGTCTGTCGCCGCAGCAACAACAGCGAGGGGGCGGAGCACTCGCGGGAGGACTCGAGCAGCCACAGCGGCTCGGAGAGCAGCTCGGGGTCGGACAGCGAGAGCGAGAGCAGCTCCAGCGACAGTGAGGCCAACGAGCCGCCGCGCGCCGCGTCCCCTGAGGTGGGGTTTAAAGTTAAGAGGGTTTTAACCTTTCTAACCTCGCTCTCGCTCCAGTCTGTGTGTGTGTGTGTGTGTGTGTGTGTGTGTGTGTGTGTGTGTGTGTGTGTGTGTGTGTGAGAGAGAGACAGACCCGCTAGGGAGGAGCAAGCAAAGGGGCGCCACCTGCTGGCCGTTCCTATTTGTGTCAGGTTGTTTGGTGGTGGGTTTTTTTTTTTTTTTTAACCCTGCCCCTCCCCCTCCCCCTGCCCCTAGTCCCTCCCCCTACCCCTCCCCTAGTCCCTCCCCCTACCCCTCCCCTAGTTCCTCCCCCTACCCCTCCCCTAGTCCCTCCCCCTGCCCCTAGTCCCTCTCCCTACCGTAGTCCCTCCCCCTTCACTGCCCCTTGCACCGTCGATGAGGTCAGTCGGTCGGTTTTAATAAACGAAACACTCTTAATAAACGAAAACCTCCAACGAGCGGAAATCTCCGGTCGATCGCTAATTCCGCTTCCCCCCGCTTTCGTCCTCGTTCAGCCAGAGCCGCCGACGGCCAACAAATGGCAGCTGGACAACTGGCTCCACATCGTCAACAAGTTCTCCCCGGCCTCCCCGGTGGACAACAGCAGCGTTCCCGCCAAGTACAAGAAGGACGGCTCGGGGAAGGGCTACGGTGGCCAGGGGGGGTCCAAAGAGTCGGGCTCGTCCGGGCCGGGGAGGGACCTGCGGGCCACCCAGAAGGGCTCGGAGAGCGGGCGGGGCCGGCAGAAGTCCCCCGCCCAGAGCGAGGGGGGCGCCGCCCCGCGCAGGACGGTGGGCAAGAAGCAGCCCAAAAAACCCGAGAAGCCCCCCGTGGTGGAGGAGCCCAAGGGGGGGCTGAAGGTGGAGAGCGAGCCCCCCCCGGAAATCCCCCCGCACCAGCCCAAGGCCGCCACCAAGGGCTCCCGAAAGCCCAGCATCAAGAAGGAGCCCAAGTCGTCGCCCCGGCCCGCGGCGGACAAGCGCAAGGCCCCCAAGACGCCCAGCAAGAACCCGCAGAAGTCGCGCGAGTTCGTGGAGACGGACTCCTCTTCCTCGGACTCGGAGGGGAACGACAGCATCCCGTCGTCCTCGCAGACGCCCAAGTACGCGGAGAGCATCCGCACGCCCGTCTGCATCTTCTCCCCCATGGAGGAGAAGGGGCTGATCTCTCCCCTCAGCGAGCCCGACGACCGCTTCCCCGCCCGCCAGCAGGTGCTCATGGTCAAGATCGACCTGCGGCTGCTGTCCCGCGTGCCGGGGCGCTCCTTCAGGGACCTGGACCCGCAGCCCAAACCGGACCGGGACGGGCCCCTGGAGCGGGACGGGAAGGACTTCGGGGAGAAGCCGTCCGGCGAGAAGCTGTCCAAGGGCAAGAGGAAGCCCAAGGTGAGCCCATCCGCCAGCTCCTCAGTCTCTCTTACTCCTCCGCCTTTCATCCCTCGCTTTTACTCCTCTGCCTTTCATCCCTCGCTTTTACTCCTCCGCCTTTCATCCCTCGCTTTTACTCCTCTGCCTTTCATCCCTCGCTTTTGCTCCTCCGCCTTTCATCCCTCGCTTTTTCACCTCCACCCTTCATCCCTCGCTTTTAATCCTCTGCCTTTCATCCCTCGCTTTTACTCCTCTACCTGTCATCCCTCACTTTTACTCCTCTACCTGTCATCCCTCACTTTTACTCCTCTGCCTTTCATCCCTTGCTTTTACTCCTCTGACTTTCATCCCTCACTTTTACTCCTCTACCTGTCATCCCTCACTTTTACTCCTCTACCTGTCATCCCTCACTTTTACTCCTCTGACTTTCATCCCTCACTTTTACTCCTCTGCCTTTCATCCCTTGCTTTTACTCCTCCGCCCTTCATCCTTCGCTTTTCGGCCTGGATCTAATGGTCATCCAGGCGAAGACTTTGAGGTTTACTCCACATCACAGTACCTATGATTACTGCCACTTGGGTATTTTAAAGTAGGGTGTTAGGAGTGAGCACTCGCGTTGTGTAAAGGCCATTTCTGTTGCTTCCCACGAGTACAAATACATGTATTTAAAAAATACAAAAAAAGAGAAACAAAGAAATGTAAAACAGGCTACCTGTCCTCTATAATGTGGTCTGTGCAAAGTATTTTGTAAATTGAGTCTATAATGTCAGCAGAATTGTAGGTTATTTGGCCTTGTTGAATGCCGGCTTATTTATTTATGAGTTTGCAGCAATAGCAATGTTCCCTCTCTGTGTGAAGGCTCCGTAAATAGCCTCTAAACATCCTCCATGGCCCGTTCTTTCGCTAAATGACCTCGTTCTCTCGAAACGAGCTGTGGTTTTGAAGACGGAAAAAAAAATAAAAATGGACGGCGTGCGCTGTGCTCGTCCGCAGAACGAAGACGATGGTGTGAAGAGCGAGAACAAGAAACCGCGGCTGGAGGAGAAGAGCACGTCGCACCACAAGTCCAGCAGCAAAGAGTGAGGCCCCGCCCTTTATTGCTCTATTAATCTTTATTTGGCTTTATTGTATTTTAGTCCTTTTCACTTTCACTGCCAAAAAAGGCACGGCAGTGTAGTATAATGGGTAAGGAGCTAGCCTTGTAACCTGAAGGCCACGGGTTGGACTCCACGCTTGGACACTGCCGTTGTACCCTTGAGCATGGCACCCAACCTGCATTGCTTCAGTATATATCCAGCTGTATAAATGGATGCTGTGTAAATGCTATGTAAAAAGTTGTTTAAGTCGCTCTGGATAAGAGTGTCTGCTAAATGCCTGTAATGTAAAGCTCTAGGCCCTTTGATAACCGGTTTGTTCCCGTTTCCTCTTTGCGGTTTTTTGGGCGCGCAGGTCGTCGAAGCGAGGCTCGGAGAAGGAGAAGGAGTTGGCGCCCTCGCCCTCCATGGCGGGCCTCCAGAAGGCCCCGAAGGCGGAGCACGAGAGGCGGAAGCGCACCGCCAGCCAGTCGTCGACCTCCATCTCCTCGGGCAGCGCCGGCAGCAGCAAGGAGGGCGCCAAGGGCGGAGGCAGCTCCTCCTCCAAGCACCGCAAGCAGGAGGACAAGCAGGGCCGCAGCACCAAAGACGGCAAGGTGAGGGGGCGGGGGGACGGCCTCCCAAAAAACGTTATTCTTACCGCCAGCGCTGATCAACAATCGCTGTACAGCCCACCCCCCCCACCCCACGAACAAAACACAAAGCTCCTCCATCACTCCCTCACTCACAGCTTCAGTTAGGGGGAAAACTGCCACAAAAAAACCACTGCTTACAGCAATCACTGTACAACTCTTCCCAAAAGCGCAATGCTTCGCAAACACCCCCCTCACTCCGAGCTCCACTAAGGAGGGGGTTGGGATTACGTCCCCCCCCTCTGGGGCTGCGGGTCAGCGCTGATGCTGTCGGCCGCCAGACTGCGTGTCCTGTCCCAGAGGCCTCGTCTGTTCACGCACGTCACCCAGCGGCTCCCCCTGCCAGCGGCTCCCCCTGCCAGCGTGTTCACTGGTGTAATTCCACCTCCCTTTCGTCCTCGCAACCGGAGCCTGAGGCTGTAATTACGCTCACAGTTCACTGTTGTGGTCCAACTCTTTTTTTGTTTTTTGTTTTTTGGTGCAGTTTTTTTTCCCCCGTCCCATTTAGTTTAGGAATGCAGTGCTTTGACCAACGTTGCCACACTGACATTTCCCGTTCCAGTCGGTCTGTTTTTGTTCTTGTTTTTAAAAAAGTAAGAGACGGTTTGTTTGTCGACAGGAGAAGAGCTCGAAGAGCGTGGATAACCACCCCCCAGCTCCGCTCCTGTCCTCTGAGTGCCTCAAGCTGCAGCGATCGAAGCTGGCGTTCGAAGACAGGTGAGCAGGGGCGGGGCCAGGGGTCGGGGGTGGTGAGGGGGCGGGGTCAGGGAGGGGGGCGGGGTCAGGGTCTTGATTGAAGACCACTATTGGTTAATCACTTGAATCGGGTGCCATTGTGCTGAGCTAAAACAGAAACCTGCACCCCACACAAGATTCTCCACAAGGGGGAGCTATTAGTGCTCCAGTGGCTGACACTTTCGGGGTGACACTTTCACATATTTCTAGTGATCAATCATCAAATTCAATCAAATTTTATTTGTATAGCATATTTTACAGCAGTTGTCACAACTGTACGCTTTACAGACAACCCTGGCCTAAACCCCCACAGGAGAAAGCCTAAGGCAACAGTGGCAATGGAAAAACTCCCTGTGGTTAGTTTAGTGTTGTCAGCTTGTGCCACAGGTTGCCCTCCAGGTTAAACTACCCTTTATGGCTTTAGTGCTTCGGCTTGGCTGTGGAGATGCCCCCACAGGCCGAGATCCAGGGTTAGGATTTGGGTTAGGCTTCGTAAGAGCTCTGCTTCGCCTCACTGACGCCGTGTGTCCTCCTCCTCCTCCTCCTCCTCCTCCTCCTCCTCCTTCTTCCCTCTTCGTCTCAGGGTCCACTCGGCTGACTACTACCTACAGGAGGCCAAGAAGCTGAAGCACAACGCAGACGCGCTGGTGAGAGCCATGGAAGATAGCCGCGAAGAAACAGCCGCCGGGCGGAAGAGAGATCTCAAACCTGATTGCCAAAAATAAAAAACCCGTCTCTCTTACAGGAAGTGGCCCCTCGCACGTTGGCTGTTTGATTTATTGAGATGTTCCAAGCAGCCTTTTTTCTTTTTAACCCGCTGGGGGTTTTGTGCTAACTCGTCCGTGCTCTATTGAGCTGGCAGTAATGAGACTGCAGGCTTCTCGGTTAATGCTGTCTGATTTTAATCTCCATTTTAACGCAGGAGAGCTAATGGAACTTTAATGGCTCGTTGAGCTGATGCCTGTTGTGTTAAAACACCTGCCTTCAGGTTAAACAGCCAGCAGAGGCACCGTATTTATAAGTGCGAATGTCTCAAATTGTTTATTGAAATGGTCTGTGCCTATTGGGGGAGACTGAGTACCCACAATGCACCAGGTGCTGAGCTGAGAAGGCCGTGGTCTAGTCAGCCGTGTTCCTGTTAGAAAATCACATTACAGGCCGTTGCGGTGTGTTGTAAATTAGAGAAAAGGACATGTTTGCAGGCAGAATGGGCCCATTACTGCAGGTTAACTTCACGGGTCAGTGCTCTCCTAAATGATGGGGGGGGGGGGGGGTAGAGGTGTGGCCCCTCCCCTCCTGTTGACGCGACGCACGCTCTCTCTGGCGCAGATGGACAGGTTCGAGAAGGCGGTGTACTACCTGGACGCGGTGGTGTCCTTCATCGAGTGCGGCAACGCCCTGGAGAGGAGCGCCCAGGAGGCCAAGTCCCCGTTCCCCATGTACGCCGAGACCGTGGAGCTCATCAAGTAAGAGCCCCCCGCCTGCCTGCACACCCCCGCTCGCTCTCCTGCTCGCTCTCCCGCTCGCCCCTCGCTTCTTACACTCTGCCGGGGGGGGGGGGGGCGACGGGAACGAACGCTGAGCTCAAAGGAGCGCTCCGGCACCTTCTGTCCCCAGTCGGTATTTCCAAAATAGGACCTCGCTGTGCCGAGCGGCTGTTTGTACAGCGAGTGACATCGCAGGCACACGCGCTGCTGAGTTCGCTGTGCGTGTGCGGTGAACTGGCACAGAAGAGCAGCGCGGGACTCTCTTACTTTCCAGTGATTTATCTGAGACTGCTCTTTTCATCCGGCTTTGTGGTGCAGCGGTTAGGGAACTGGGCTGGTAGTCTTAATGCCTGTAATGCAGTGCAGGGTGTAGCTGTTGGCTGTAGCTGTGGGGGTGTAGCAGACAGGCTGTAGCTGTCGGGGTGTAGCAGACAGGCTGTAGCTGTTGGCTGTAGCTGTCTGGGTGTAGCAGACAGGCTGTAGCTGTTGGCTGTAGCTGTCGGGGTGTAGCAGACAGGCTGTAGCTGTTGGCTGTAGCTGTCGGGGTGTAGCAGACAGGCTGTAGCTGTTGGCTGTAGCTGTCGGGGTGTAGCAGACAGGCTGTAGCTCTCGGCTGTAGCTGTCGGGGTGTAGCAGACAGGCTGTAGCTCTCGGCTGTAGCTGTCGGGGTGTAGCAGACAGGCTGTAGCTGTTGGCTGTAGCTGTCGGGGTGTAGCAGACAGGCTGTAGCTGTTGGCTGTAGCTGTTGGGGTGTAGCAGACAGGCTGTAGCTCTCGGCTGTAGCTGTCGGGGTGTAGCAGACAGGCTGTAGCTGTTGGCTGTAGCTGTCGGGGTGTAGCAGACAGGCTGTAGCTCTCGGCTGTAGCTGTCAGGGTGTAACAGACAGGCTGTAGCTGTCGGCTGTAGCTGTCGGGGTGTAGCAGCGAGGCTGTAGCTGTTGGGCTGTAGCAGCGAGGCTGTAGCTGTCGGGGTGTAGCAGTGAGGCTGTAGCTGTTGGGGTGTAGCAGCGAGGCTGTAGCTGTTGGGCTGTAGCAGACGTGCACGGCACACGGTGTGGTAATGTAGCGGTTTGTGCTGCTGTGTGTGTTGCAGGTACACTATGAAGCTAAAGAGCTACATGGCTCCTGACGCTACATCGGCTGACAAAAGGCTGGCAGTGCTGTGGTAGGTTATCCTCTCTCTGCTCGACACCTTTATTAGGCTGTGAGGTGCTCTACAGTGACTCGCTGACAGTGCCTCTCTCTCTCTTTCTCTCCCTCTCTCACTCTTTCTCTATCTCTTCCTCCCCCTCTATCTCTTCCTCCCCCACCTCTGTATCTCTGTTTAACACTCCTCTTTATCACTCTCTATCTCTCCTCCCTTCTCTCTCTTTCTCTTCCTTCCTCTCTCACTTTTTCTCTCTATCTCTTCCTCCCCATCTCCGTATCTCTGTTTCTGTCTTCAACTATTTCTCCTTTTTATTGCTCTCTCTCTGTCTCTCTCCTCCCTCTCTCTCTCGTCCTTTCCCTGTCTCTCTCTGTCCCCCTCTTATGCTCTCCCTCTTTCTCTCTCCCCCTCTCCATCTTTCTCTCTGGCCTCTCCCTCCCTCCAGTTTGCGGTGTCAGTCTCTGCTCTACCTGCGGCTCTTCAAACTGCGGAAGGAGAGCGCACTCAAATATTCCAAAACCCTCACGGAACACTTGAAGGTGAGGCCTTTGCGAGCCGGTGCTTTCACCTGCAGCTCCGCAGAGCTCGCATCGCACACTGCAGCTGATTCCTCTCGTTTAGGGAGGTGGCCAACAAGGGCCGCGTCTCTGGTCTTCATGCCAACCATAAGTAGCCCTCATATTTATGCCATCTGACATTTTAGCTACACTCCTTCATAAGCGCATGAGTGACAGTCAGAGGCTGTTCTTGTGTCTCTATAGTAAACGTTTTACTGTGATCTAATCTGAGTAACCAGTGTTGGTGTGTACCTCCAGTCAGCTCATTTAGCCAGGGTAATTGGTAGACACAGAATCCAGCATTGCACAGAGGCCCTGTCGGACTGGAACTGCTCTCATAGGCTGCAGTATGCTGCCTGCGGGAGTCGTTGGGTGTCTTACTGACCTGATGGAGATGCTTGGCAGAAATTTTCTTGCTGTAAAAAATGTTAACCACTTCTTCCCTCCCTTCCCCACCCCAAATTTTATTTTTCTAGAATTCCTTAAGTAATACACAAGCCCCTTCTCCAGGAATGGGGAGGTAAGTTGTTTTCATTTTTCTTTTACGGTTGTGTGATTAATTGGTACAGTTAACCCCTGATCTAGCTGATTTTCTTCTCTAAGTTGGTTAAATCTTCAATTTGGGAATTCAAATTTACTGAGGTGATCCTGTGAAGGCATTTGCTTTCAGGGATACCAATGCCCCTTGTATACTGCTTTACTGATAGCATGCAATGTTAATGATATTTCCTCCTGTACGAAGTCATTTTATTTGGAGCAGTGAAACCTTTTAAGGACATTAATTGGTGCTGTAGGTAAGCGTGGGCACCCAGATTTCTTCCTGGACGGGGGCCCGTTGTCCTAATCAGTGTGCATCTTTCCCCCCCCCCCCCCACAGTAAAACGGCGGGCATGCCCTCCCCCGTCTCTCCCAAGCTGTCGCCCGGCAACGCAGGGAGCTACTCCTCCGGCACCTCCAACCCCAGCAGCGGCTCCTCCGTCACAATTCCCCAGCGCATACACCAGATGGCGGCCAGCTACGTCCAGGTCACCTCCAACTTCCTGTACGCCACGGAGGTGTGGGACCAAGCCGAGCAGCTGGCCAGAGAGCAGAAAGGTAACTGGCGTGAGGACTCTGTGTGTGTGTGTGTGTGTGTGTGTGTGTGTGTGTGTGTGTGTGTGTGTGTGTGGTTTATGGGGACCCTGTGTGTCCTTTGTGGGGATGGGTGTGTGTGTCCTTTATGGGGACTGTGTGTGTTTCCTTTGTGAGGACTGTGTGTGTGT
The DNA here is from genome assembly GCA_039654925.1 of Anguilla pacifica. Classification (NCBI taxonomy): domain Eukaryota; kingdom Metazoa; phylum Chordata; class Actinopteri; order Anguilliformes; family Anguillidae; genus Anguilla; species Anguilla pacifica. The sequence continues at coordinate 4,463,129 of CM077292.1, read as the reverse complement.
GTCCTTTATGGGGGCTGTGTGTGTCCCCTTTGTGGGGACTGTGTGTGTATCCTTTGTGGGGACTCTGTGTGTGTGTGTGTGTGTGTGTGTGTGTGTGTGTGTGTGTCCTTTGTGGGCACTGTGTGTGTATGTGTGTGTGTATCCTATGTGGGGAATCTGTGTGTTTTTTATGGGGACTGTGTGCTTTGTGGGGACTCTGCATGTGCTTTGTGGGGACTTTGTGTCCTTATTAAAATAATATGGGTAAAATTGTTACACAGTGTTTTTGAAGCCAGGATTTGTACCTGCAACCTTTGATTTCCCAACCATACCTTTCCCAAAACGCTACACAGCACACCCAGCGTTTTTTTCTGACATTTAGACTGAGCATCTTGCAGGACCACTCTGATGTGTAACCTCTGTGGTGTGTGTGTGTGTGTGTGTGTGTGTGTGTGTGCGTGCGCGCGTTCTCTTTCAGACTTCTTCACGGAACTGGACAAGGTGATGACTCCTCTCATCTTCAACACCAGCAGCATGACGGAACTGGTGCGCTACACGCGGCAGGGGCTCCACTGGCTGCGGCTGGACGCTAAGCTCATCCCCTGAGAGTCTGCTAGCCTCCGCTCTCCAGAGTCCATAGTCCACCCCCCCCCCCCACCCCCCTGCGGAAGCTCGTCCGCCTCCGGCGTATCCATAACACTGTGTCCGTTTCACCGTCAGCTTGCCAAAAAACACTGAACAAATGAAGAGGAACCTAACTACTAAACAAAAAAAACAGCCCTGTGGTGTTCGCACGGTTTTTGGAGGGTGGGGTGGGATCGGATCGGGTCACGGGGGCAAGTCAGTAATTACAGCATTCTGCACTGTCCTCGGTCGGGTACTTTTGGGTTACGTTAAAAAAAGCCATCTTTCTACCGGGTGTGATACCAATGCTTTATTGTTTTTTTTTGTTGTTTTTTTTCCCTTGTAGAAACACTACGAAAGCGTCTTTGTTTTTGTAGGGTGTGATGAAATCTGTATTTCTCTCCTATTTTATATATATTTTTTTGGCTTATTTTAACCAAAGTACCTCTTTTTAACCAAAGGTGCTTTAAAGCTGAGATCTGTCCTTTCTGTTTTTTATATATCTATTTTTTGTGCCTTGTATTTGACATACAGGAAATGAACTATCTGTTGAAGTACAAGGGCACCGGCGTTCACCGTGGGCCCAGCAGGGGGAGCCAGAGCTCAACGATGTGACCGTTTGGGTTTGGGAAGGGATCGGGTAGCGCCGCCTCGAAAGTACAGCGGACAGTTTGCTGGAATTTTGGGGTTTTAGCTGCAACAGATGGCTCTGGAAGCAGGTCTGCCTGATTCATGGAATCCCCCCCCCCCTCCCCACCCCCCGGGACAGATCTCATCCGCTCGCGGTCACAGAAACTGCCCAAACTTTTGTACCTCACTGGGACACTAAAAAAAAAAAAAAACCTGGAGCCACGAACACCAAACTACTGTATTTCTGCCTGTGACCGAGTCTCCATATCGCCCCCTAGCATCCGGAGGCCTCTACTGCGCTTTTCGTATCCTCGCAAATTGTATCGCGACTCTCGGTCGACGTTTCTCCGGTCGTCCTGGAGTTGACCTTGCAAATGTGTCTTCATCAGTAGTTTTTCGGCATTATGTGTTCTCTCTCTCTCTCTCTCTCTCTCTCTCCCCCTCCCTTTCTCTTTCCCCCTCTTTCTCTCTCTCTGCTCTGGAAGTGTACACTAGATGGATATTCCATTGTGTATTTCTCATTTGGCATTACAGGGTGTGGAAGGCTAACGTAAACCTTGTCCTCAAAAAAATAGTATTTAATAGTGTAGTCAGGCAGAGTTGCCCTCAGAAAAAAATCCTTTCATCAAGGGTATATATGCACTCGCATTTTAAGTCTAAGATTTTAATATTTAATGTAACATACACGTGATAAATCACATATATTTTATATCATATTTGGAAGCAACAGTAATTTTAATCCATTTACAGAATGCATAACCCAAAATAGATTTTATTTATATACTAGAGGATGGGGTTGTCAGAATCAGTTTTGGAACTTCACTCGTTGAAGGCCTAATAACAGGGTTGAAATAAATACTATGAAATGCAAAGTATTTCTATTGTATATGAAAATGTCATATTTAAATTTTAGAGATGGGATAAGGGGTTTCCAAAGTAGCTTAGCAAAAAGTGATTTTGTGTATTCAGAATTATTTTGTTTGGGATAATGTGCTGTCAAAACATCCAGTGACATTCAGTTACCGGCATTTATGGATTATATTTATACTGCAGGTTTTAGATTTAGCAGTTTGTGTTACTGAAGTAGTAAACTGCTTTGAAGTTAACCCTCTGTCGTATCCTTTTTATAGCTTCTCTCAGATAGTTTGTTTCATTCATGCAAAAACGTGGACAGTAGGGATGGGTATTTTGTGAGGATGGAGGACTGCTGTGTACGTTGTGTTGGAAATTAACTGCGTTCTGTTCTAGAGCTTATTTCATTGGCTCCCTGGTTGTCTTTTGGGGATACTGTTATTTCTTCTGACACTCAAGTGTTGAAGGACAAAAAAAAAAAAAAACAATCTATGCAGCTTTATTTAAACCAAACCTATAAAAAATGCTTCTAGTTCTGAAATCATTTGTAAACCTGGCTTCTTTTTTTATATTTGAATACTGGGAGGTCAAAAATGGTGTTTCCATGGGAGATTTTTTTGGCTTGAGCCGCTAATGGAGGCTTGTTAACATTTTTCGTAAAACACTTAATGCAATGTTATGCTTTGTATGCGCAAGCAGCCCCTGAATTTTGGGGTGCAGTTCCTCAATGGCTATCAGCAGAGGCAGGTGAGCAGTATATGCTGTTTGGGAGTGCCTTTTGAAAAACAGGAATCTTGGTTAGATATGCCTACATTTCTAGAGATGCCCGCATTTCTCATGAAAGAAAACAAAGAATCTGGTTCCATTCGGTTAGAACGACAATTAGATTTAAAGTTTTTTTTTATTTCATTTTTTTAGTGAATTTTAAAATTTAAAGTGCATTTAAAGTGCTCGTGAACCTGTTTGGATTGCCAGGTTTAATTAAATTGCATCAAGCCTTTATAAGGAAATTCTTCATGGAATCCCCACTTTTGACGTGTTGTAAGTTGCTTTTATGTTGTTCATCCTCTCAAATTTTAATTTATTTATACACTGGTGTAATTTAAGTGCAAATGTGAATGTCTTGAGTATCAAGATGGACACAAGGACATGGGAAAATATACATTACTGTTGGGATTTATACATTTTTTATTTATTTTACAGTCTCCTCCTTGAAATAGAGCTTTTTGATATATATTGCCATTTTGTTGGCTTTCATTTCAGGGCTATGAGCTTGTTTATTGTCAGATATAAACTTTATCATAGTGCACAAATCCAGGGTAAGAATAACATTTTAACATCCCACGGAAAGACATAACACTTGCATGTTTTTTATTTAAATGCAACCATGTAAAAATGTAAATAAATATATTTCTTTTAGGACCAATTTTTAAATGCAGTTCAACATTTATATTATGAATATCTTGTAAATAACAGTTGAATATATTATATACACACAATTTCCTTTTTTTAAAGTTTTATTTTAAGTCCCTCCCACCGAAGATGTTGGATTTAAACCTATGTATAAGGAAGGTTTGGGTAGGATCACTTTGTTTTTACTGTATTTTTATTTGCCTTTCTTGCTTCAGTGTTGTCATCATAATCATCACTGACGTGCTTTGATGAAGTATAGATGTTCTATTTTATATATGGTATGGAGAGGATTCTCTGAAAATGGGTATTGTTGATCAAATCAAATGAAGCTGGAAAATAATTGTGTATATGGTTATCCATAAATCTGATTCATACAACTTTAGTCCATAACTCCATGTTGAAAAATTTCCATGCTGTTTAATGGGAACCCAAGGATGCTTTATGAAGAAAATGAAATTTGACGTTTATCATTTAATACGTAGCTGATCGGGGATTGAAATATAGTGTTTTCATTGAGGGAGGGTGGGGGGAGGGGGTCAAGTATTTTAAAAATTGACCTTTGGGGGTTGTGGGTTTCGCATACCAAATGCAACCAAGTCTGGGGTTCAAACAAGCCTGATTTAGAAAAGCATGACATGTCCAACTGAACACTTACCCTGGGGGTTTTTCTTGCAGTTCCAGCCTAGATGCCTTTTCAGTCAAACATTAAAAACACTTTGAATGGGGCAATGTTATATATATTCACCAGTTGTAGACGTTTGTAGGCTGTTCTCTTCTTATGATAGTCTTAAGAGACCTCGGGTCATCCAGTTGAAGAGTCGGAACTGGATTATTTTTTAACATAAAAGTATGATTATGGAGGATTAACAATGGTACTCGTTCATCTTTCAAGTTATTTTATTTTCTTGGAATAACATGTAAATGAAATCCATTCTTGTGAAGTGAGTATTAACTTGTAATTAAGGGGGTTTCTCAGTCTGTCCTGTATATTCTTTGTATTTTGTTGTATTGAGAATAAAACAAACCGTTACGTTTCGAGGTTGTCTCTCTCACAATGTATATTCATAAAGAAACTGTTTCTATGGGATCTGACATTTCATGACAAAAGAGTCTTGAAATGTAGTTGTTTTTTTTAAGTGTTTTAAGTTGCAGTACTTTAAAATCATTGACCTGTCCTCTAAGTTCTGCTTTTTTGAGTTATCATGGAGTATTTATAAATAAATGGCAGGTGCCACTCTTTTAGAAATGGGTGATTTTGGCTGATGCTGTAAGTAAATTTGGATTTCGTTGTTTGGGACTGTGCTTGGCATGCACAACACTGCGATTAATCATGCTGTGGTTCTATTTAAGCAGGGAAAATAGAGTTGTAACAGATTTTAGTGAATCTCAGAATTACTTCAGGTTGTGTGGGCAACCCTTAAAATGGTGCCATCTCCCTGTCATCACAGGGATCAGCTCCTCCACAGTACTGGCAGTACCTTCATCGGACCACTAGATGGCGAAAAGACGCTAATTATTTTGTACGCCAAGAGCAGTGCTTTAATCTACATTGTTTTAATCTGTGGAGGACACAATACAAGTTTCAAAACAAAGATGTTATTCCAATTCATTGAAAAATTCATGAAATCGTTACAGCAGCTTAATATTAAGATTGTCTGTGGAAAACACTGGAAACAAGAAGTGGAATTCTCTGCATTACTTGGGTACCTCCTGTTTAGAAGACGAGATTAAATAAAGGAGATCAGCGATTCTTGCAGAATTGATACTAAATATGCTTTACAATAATAATAATACTAATACTATGTTGCTTTTTTATTTTTATTTTTTAGTTTAGCTTTGCTGTTCTAATGCTAAATCTTACTTTGGGTGATTGACCTATGAATGGGAATATAATATAAAATATAAATATAATATTATATATATATATATTTATATATATATATATATATATATATATATATATATATATATATATATATATATATATATATATATATATATGCCCCTCTCAAGATCATCTGTCAGTCCATTGCTGGATTGTATTTTATGTATTTATTTTTTTGCCGCTATTAATAGGAGATCAGCATCGCCCATAGGCCTACAATGTAAACCTATACAATAATCCACTGATGAGCCATTTTGATTTATGAATAGACTTTAGAATGGAATCACACTCACAGCTAAAGGTCGCTGTGGACATATTTCCTGCTTTTCGTGCTCAACGAGGCTCTTTACACTCTATCCACTGGGTCGAAGGACCCCAAATGAAAAATTAGTGCCAGTGAGGTGCAATAACGGAAGGAAGTGAACTCATAGCTGCCATTTCAAATTCTAGATGCGGAGCTGCTGTTCTATTCTTGGAAAATGTTACTTGTTGAATAAATATTGAGCTGCATAAATAGATTATTTGTTAGGGAAAAAAAGGAAGTTGTTTAAATTGCAGTTTGATTTGGAGGATGTGTGCCCTAGAGGCAACCCCGAATGCTTGATAGTGTTCATAAAGTGCATGCGTACTCTGAAATGAAAAAAGAAACGTGTTGAGACTTCCCGTTTGGCAGTTAATGTGTGAAAGCTCCGTTAGGATCAGAGATTATCCCCAGTGTCTGTTTGTGTCAAGAAGTTCGTTTGACAAAGTTGTATCTCTCTGGCCTTGATTCCACGTCATTTGGAGAGCTGCGCATTTGAAACGCTGATGATTTAACCGGGTTTTTTTACAGGACTCATTCTGTTATGAAGTAAAATAAAAATAAATAAAAAAAACATTTTTTTTAATAAACATTGTTGGAAAACTCATTCGGCTCTGTGATGCGTTTAGCTGCCACCTTGTGGACTGAGCTGAGCTCTGCAGTTCTGTTGCGGTCGCGGACTGCGTCTGTGCATATTTGCTGCACAGCAAAATCTTCATGGCACTGTGTAAATATACTTGCTTGCGTCACATCGTCATTGTGACGTAATATTTTAATTAGAATTAGAAAGAATGGAGCATGTGCATAGGTACCTGAAATATCAGTATAAATTATAATCCCCCTCTGTGTATCCAATGTAGGCCGTTTGATTGCCTTTTGAAATGATCTTTATAAAGCACACCAGACACCGACCAGATCAGATTAATTCTGAAGGCATCTGGAAATGTAATTGCTTCTTTGCATTTTAGAGTTTCTTAAATGAGTATAAAAAAATGTATTATTTGATTTTGCAACACAGCTAAATGTGAATCAGTGGGGGGGTGAGAACTATCTGAAGACACCGTAGACTGTGGATGGCTTGGAAAAGCGTAAAAAAAGCGTTTCTCTTGAAGTGGTTAAACAGCGCTGCCTGCTTCGTGGCATTAAAGTCTGTGATTAACCGGGGCCTCGCATTACTGCAGCAAAGTACAAAGGTCCTTAAAATGAATCACGCACTGTAGTTCCAATTCCTGCTCGTGTTGTTCACGGAATATTAACCCTTCTGCAATGCTCAGATGTATTTCTAAGGGTGACATTTGTACAATTGTTAAATTAAAATGTTTTCCTTATGTCGAGAGAGCGAATGGATTTTCAATCACTAGAATTTTCCTTTTGAAGTACTGGAATTAATTGGAATCACTTATTTTTTTTATACCAACTTGCTTGTGTTATGCTTATTCCTTATCCCTTCATATCATTCTGGAGGTTAGTGGCATGTTGTTAATGGACAGCATCAATTTCCACATCAGTGGAACAAGTGGTTGCAAGATCCCAGACCACAGAGTGATCCCTAAACACTCCTATCAGCGCTATAGCCTACAGCACTACTGAACCAAGGGATTTATTTTCAAATGGCCGAACACCCAAGCTAGCGCTTAAGGTCGTAAATTGCTCTGAAATCTTTATTATGGCAAACATATGAGGAGTCGTCCCCAAACCTGTTCCATGACCTTCATCTGCGTGGTAACTGGCCTCTGGGTAGGGAATTGTAAAACAACAACAACAACAACAACAACAAAAACAAACAGACAAATTAAACTACCGCTGACAAACTGTTGGTACACTTCAGTGTAATAATTAGTCATGTGCGCGCAAGGAATGGAACACAGTTCCATCTGAGCGCTCAGATATCCGTACATGGACCAACTTTGCGACGCTTCCAGCTCTACCCGCATACATTTTTTTTTTAACATTGTAGACTCCGCCCAGTCACTTGCTGATTGGTTCAGCGGTAACTCGGTTACCTTTGCAGTTTTTCTTGCTGAGGGGGTGAAGTACACGGAAAACGCAGTGCCGGGTGAACAGTTTTCGTGGACAAGTGTTTTTTACGAGAATTTTTTTTTTTTTTACAGGGAACATTAAGTGCTTTGAACCTTAAAGTTATTCAGTAGGCTAGGCGAAGGGACTCGCTGTTGAGAAGAAAGCCGACCGGGGCTGAGAAGAAAGCCAGAGTTGAATTCCAAAAGGGACTACCAGGTATGTTTATGAAGCTCGTCAGGTGTTTCTGGTATCGCTGTACTCTCATCAACGTGACACAGTTTCGGTCAGCAACGGTTCAGTGGCAAGGAATTTCAGTCGCCGACACAATGACCAAAAGCAGGGAATTAATAGACGACTCGTGTGACTAGATAAAACGCAGGCCATAAGTACATATGATTCCTGAACATTACTTTATGTCATGTAAGCATGCTCTATACACATGTACCTACTTCACGATTAGATTTAATGTTAAAACATGTATACAGAAGCGACTTAATAGCTTTGACTCCTTTTGACAGATCGTGCAAAACAGCTGTACTTATAATGAAGGTTGGCTACTGTGACTGAGATCTAATTCAGTATTTTACGGAACGCTGATTAGGCAGATATGTTTGGATAGTTTTTAGATAACTTGTAGCTGTGTGTGGAGATACTGGAAAAAAATATAATGTAAATATTGTTGACTTCTTACCGGCTATGTTGAACAAAATATGAATTTTTTCTTCCGTTCAAAGAACCCATAGCCTACCATTTATAATGTAGGGTAGAAAATAACAGCAGGTTTTTTCTCCAAACTAAGGACTTGAAGAGTTGGTTCATGTTGTCAACATTTTGTTTTGACAGCAATTTGCATAGCCTATTTTCTTATCGAACCTTTCAATCTTGTGTGACCCTACACGGTTTCAGAATTATAGATTTTTTTCCGGCTTCGGGATGCATGCCACAGTTTCTAAAGTTTTTCAAATTCTTTATGTGGTCTTTACAGATCTTGAATAGGACAAGTGAAGACGAATTGCATTTGTTTACGCGATAGAGCGTCAGCAATATCTGAATCCTGCCTTGAACACATTAGGCTACGGTTCTCAAATGTGTGGATGAAAAAATACGAGCAAAATTAGCTTTTTACCGCGTAAGCCTAGATTACATAACCTCATGAGTGTGGGATAACTTGTCAGTCCTTCCTAGGCAGTGGTATGACGGCATGTTCTGAATTTTGCCATCAGTTATGAGTTGCACATACTTATAACATGCCACATACAGACATACTTTTTTCTCGCAAAATGAAAAGACTTGCCGACGCAGGTGTTGCCAATTTTAAAAAAAGAAAGTATATATTTTATATAAACGCAGGAATGCAGTCTGCTCGAAGTCCATTAAATAATGCAGCGTTCTCCTTTCAGCCTAATGACTCCTGTATGTTTAATTTAAAGTGGGAACAAAAATGACACTATTGTCGGGCGTTGTTTTGGAGGAAACCGGACCCGGAGGTCTTGTCCTGGTCCTGAAACTTTATCGCTGAAGGGGTGCGAACAGTACTCCTCTGTGTGTTCGCTGGCAGGAGCGCAGTCCTGCACATACGGCAGCCTGCGACAGAGGTCTAAGCGACACACACACACACGCGCAGTTTCTCTCAAACACATTGACACGTGCAAGCGCACTCTCACGTGCACACGCAAATGTACTGTATCCTACCGAACGATAACTAATTTGACGACCAACTTCTCAGTATCGCTGACAATGAGTAGAAGTGGAAAGTCCAGGGGTCAGAAAGTGAAAGTCCTGCCAAGCGTCTTTTTTTCCATCCGTGAACTCAGTCCAGCTGATTTCACTAATTGGTTCTGCCTCCTGGCTGAAGAATTGTTCCTAATTAGCAAACCCTGGTGATCGGAACAAAAAAACTGGGAAGAACTTCCACGTTCTGAGCCTGGATTTTCCACCTCTGACAACGATTTGCTCTACTGAATTCACCACACAGAGTAGAGGTAATATATAGAGCCATTGTGTGGCAGTTAAAATGCTTGTCTGAACAAAATAGCATGCAAAGAGACAATGGCATTATTGAAGTTTCGGAGTGATGTGCCCCTGGTGTTGTGAACCATAGTTATGACACTCGCTGAGCGTGTTGGCAGTAGGCAAGGATGCAACGCAGTCCACACTGCTATGAAACAGTCTGAGGCCTTACAACTTACGCAACCTTTGCATTTTTGCACATTATCCTCTTAAACAGCTGGATGTAAACCAAAAGCAATTTAGGTTAAGTGGCTTGTTTAAGACATCCTACCTGGGAATCAAACCTGCAACCTTTGGGTTACAAGCCCAGTTCCCTATCCGTTATTCTACACTACCGCCTGCTGGACCTCTGGCGGAATGTGTCACTCGTTGCTCGGGTTACAAGGAAGGCAGCTGCCTTGCGTGACGGACCTCCAGAAAGAACAGCACGACGGAACAGGAAAAAAAAAAAAAGGTGTCCGCCATTTTGAGCACCCGGAGCTGCCGACGTCACGCCGCCCACACCTGGTGGCCGGGTACCCCGCTGTGCCCGCCGCGTGCGCGTCTCACGGGAACCTCCCGTTCGACACGTCCGCTCTCACCCTGCGCCATGTCGAAAATCAGGCGGCTGGCAAGCGTGTCTTACGTTTGGCCTATCCACTCTCAACCTCTGTCTCCAAATGGAAAATTAAGGAGAGGTCACCACGCGAGGCCGGTTTTAGTGCAAGACGCGCCCTTTTTTCTGTTAATGGGCGTTTTTTTTTTTTTGGCGCTGTTTTTCCACATCGGTCCCCGAGAGCTCGCTGGGGTGGGGGCAGCTCTTCGTGGAAACGGGGCCTTGGGGGCCTCCGTCCTCCCCAAATGTGGAAATTGCAGGGGCGTGCTCTATGTGCTGCACTGCAAAAAAAAAAAACAAAAAAAAAAACTGAAAAAAGCCAGTCTCAAACGCTTAAAATCTTTTCTTTTTTTCTCTCTCAAGTAGAAGATATTAGCTGTTTTAAGTTATAGTTCGCTTGACAAGTGTAATTTTCTCACCCCACTGACAAATATTGAATATCTCATTGGCAGTATTTTAGTCTTATACTTAAAATATTATTTCTATTACTTTTTTTGCTAAATAAGAGAAAAATATTGCCTGTGAGATGAGACGGTTTGACTCATTATCAATATTTGCCATTGGGTTAAGACAATTTCACTTGTCAAACAGCTTAAAACAAGCCAATATTTTCTGCTTGAGAGAGGGAAAAAAAGTCTCTCAGTCTCATTACTGGACTCAAAGCTTTGTTTAGAGAGAGGCGTTTTTTTGCAGTGTGGATGTGGGAGTTTCCCCTGCCTGTCCGTCAGCCACACCTGTGGTTTCAGCATCGTCACGGTGATTTCACCTCCCAGCTCCAGGTGATGTTTGATAATCCAACTTCCTTTTTCCACGAAAATGCCCCGCCTACCTGCTTACCTGCCTACCTGCCTGCCTACCTGCCTACCTGCTTATCTGCCTACCTGCCTACCTGCTTACCTGGCTACCTGCCTGCCTGTCTGCCTGTCTACCTGCCTGCCTGCCTGCCTATCTGCCTGCCTGCCTGCTTACCTGCCTACCTGCCTGCCTGTCTGCCTGTCTACCTGCCTACCTGCCTACCTGCTTATCTGCCTACCTGCCTACCTGCCTGCCTACCTGCTTATCTGCCTACCTGCCTACCTGCCTGCCTACCTGCTTATCTGCCTACCTGCCTACCTACCTGCCTACCTGCTTATCTGCCTACCTGCCTACCTGCTTACCTGCCTACCTGCCTGCCTGTCTGCCTGTCTACCTGCCTGCCTGCCTACCTGTCTGCCTGCCTGCCTGCTTACCTGCCTACCTGCCTACCTGCTTACCTGCCTACCTGCCTGCCTGTCTGCCTGTCTACCTGCCTGCCTGCCTATCTGCCTGCCTGCCTGCTTACCTGCCTACCTGCCTGCCTGTCTGCCTGTCTACCTGCCTGCCTGCCTGCCTATCTGCCTGCCTGCCTGCTTACCTGCTTACCTGCCTGCCTGTCTGCCTGTCTACCTGCCTTCCTACCTGCCTGTCTACCTGCCTGTCTATCTGCCTACCTGCCTGCCTACCTGCTTACCTGCCTGCCTGTCTATCTGCCTGCCTACCTACCTGCCTAACTGCCTGCCTGCCTGCCTACATGCCTACCTGCTTACCTGCCTACCTGCCTAACTGCCTACCTGCCTGTCCACCTACCTGCCTGCCTGCCTGTCTGCCTGCCTACCTGCATGCCTGCCTGCCTGTCTGTCTGTCTGCCTGCCTACCTACCTGTCTAACTGCCTGCCTGCCTGCCTACATGCCTACCTGCTTACCTGCCTACCTGCCTAACTGCCTACCCGCCTGTCCACCTACCTGCCTGTCTGCCTGCCTACCTGCCTGCCTGCCTACCTGCCTAACTGCCTGCCTGCTGGCCTACCTGACATTTCCTGCTCCGTGCTGGAGGAGGCTTTGTTCCTTCCTTTTTTAAATAGTTTCCCCAGTGAAAGGCTGTTGCAGATATGGAAATGAGTCATGTCGTCCGGGGCTGAGCCGATGTCAGCAGGTGAAACGTGAGCACCTGCCACTGGAACCGCCGGCGAGGCCTGGCCTGCACTCCCACTCCGAAAACCGCTCGTATGCGGACACGTCCGACTTATTTCATTTAGGGAGACTGGAGATCTTTGTTTTCAAAGGCGCCTGTGTGTGTGTGTGTGTGTGTGTGTGTGCCTGTGTGTGTGTGTGTGTGTTCACTGACGATGGAAAAGTACTGAAACAGTGTCTTTCTCTCGCTGTGTTTGCCCATCTGGTTGCGTTGGTTGGTCGAAACCCGTCTGAGGATCGTACGTTATGATTTTCTGGTTTGGCCTGAAACTGAACAAAAAAAAAAAAAAAGCATGTGTGGCAGAATGAATGAATAGCAGGTGAGCTATGCCTCGTGATCTGCTCTCCGTGTTCCAGTTCTTCGTTCTCTCTCTTAGTCGCTGTTCCTCGTGCAAACTACAGTGCAGCGGGAGGGTGTCCAGTCCCACACTCCCATTGGGCAGCAGATTGCAATCTGCATCTATAAAATAATCAATGTGAACTACATGGAAACTCTATGGTTAGAGGTTAATGTTACACACGCAGAGCTTTTGAGATGGACAAAATTCACAGAAACCAACCAAGTATACCTGTCCTGCTCGATAGGCCCCTGGTTCGGCAGGTGCGTTGTGTCCTGATCTACATACGTCCAGGTCAGAGGTCAAAGGTCAAAGACACTGTTTGAGTCATGCGTATACTGGTGAGGGTTTTTCCCCAGAGCCTTCTTTTTTTGCGATGTATCGCACCGGATCTTGTGTAGAACATTAGCAACAGCTTGACTTCCTGTGGAAGGCGATGGTCCACCGAGCTCGGGAACGCGATTGGACGGCGCCGGTGCTGGCTGACGCCGATTGGCTGTGGCAAAGCGGAGGGTTCTGCACACCGTGGGAACCTTGTCTGAGTACATCTGGGAGATTTGATCTGAGAAGGTGATTGGAGGAGACAGGTGTCCACCGGAGGAACGGTAAATGTTTGGCATTCCACGCAGGCCTGGGTGTGTGGATTATGTCCGCTTGGCACAGTCGGTTGGGCGTGTCATTGGCTGGTTTCTCTGGAATTGTCTGCCCATTGTGACGGGCACCGTTAAACTCAGAGTGCTTCTGTTTTCCTCCTTTTTGCCTCCGTTGAAACTTTTCTCGGGGTTGCAGTTGCGCTTGGACGTAGCACTCAGACCTCACTCCGGGTTGTTGTCATTTTCAGGTGCGTACAGGTGAATAAAGAGCGTCTAAACAGAGTTCCTTCATGAAATGTAGAACCAGCAGGATGTTGTAACCCAGTCCCGAGTTGCAGCTGTTGTGGGATTTGAGTGGCATTAATGCTTAATTTGTGAGCAGCAGACCCACATGTCCCTCGCTGTGTCTCCCAGCTCTCTGCAGACCTGAGGGATCTTGTAGAGCTGTGTGTCACATGCAGGCATATAGAGATGTACTTATCCAGTGTGTGTGTTTGTGTGTTTGTGTGTGTGTGTGTGTGTTTCTATGTGAATGTGTGTGTGTGTGTGTTTCTGTGTTCGTGTATGTTTGTGTGTGAGTGTTTGTTTATGTGCATGTGTGTGTATGTGTGTTTGTGTGTGTGTGTGGGTGTTTGTGTTTGTGTGTTTGTGTATGTTTGTGTGAGTGGTGTGTATGTTTATGTGCATGTGTGTGTATGTGTGTTTGTGTATGTTTGTGTGAGTGGTGTGTATGTTTATGTGCATGTGTGTGTATGTGTGTTTGTGTATGTTTGTGTGAGTGGTGTGTATGTTTATGTGCGTTTGTGTGTGTAGTAGGTGAAGTGTAGTGATGCACTAAAAGAGGACCTCAGCACTTTAGCTTGGTTTCATTAGGAACCAGCCGGTGTGAATTGTGGAAAGAGCAGCTAAGCCCTCTCACTGGGGGGAAAAGAGGTCCTGACCCAGCCCTGACCCAGCCCTGACCTGGTCCTGACCCGGTCCTGACCCAGTGCTGACCTGGTCCTGACCCGGTCCAGAACTGGTACAGAATTCACGCTGCCTGATCCCTGAAGTGCAAACCATGTAAACTTCCTGCTCAACTTTCTCGGGACCTCCAGCCAATCAGCTGAGGTTATTTCAGAGTTTTTTTTTCCTGGTCTGATGTTGGAATGCCTTTACTTATGAGGGGTTCACCCCCAGCCCGTGACCCTGTCGTCCCAGTGAGTGCTCCACTGTGCATTCACAGACACAGAGAAACACAGAGCGATGCTGTCCCACCGCCCCCCCCCCCCCCCCCCGTCCCCCCCATGCTAACATCGGAGGCCTTTTCGTGGTCAGTGATGAAGAGGTGTCCATGATGGCCCGTCACTGTTCCAGACCATAGATAACAGGAGTGGATGCAGCTTCGGCTGCTATAAGCTCATTAAATGGCGGGGTGTTTAAAGCTCATTGACTGGGGAGGGGGGGGGCAGCCGCAGAAATCATCACATAATCATTTTACCGTGCGGCGACGCTTTTGTAAACGCCGCGGACACCTGCGGAGCTGTTTACCCAGGACGCGTGCCCCTCCCCCCCCCCCGCACCCTCTTTCCTTCTCTTTCGCTGATGTTTATCGGTTCGCTTCTCACACCGTTTCTCTTCCTCCTTTCTCGGTTCAGCCCTTCTCTTCTCTTCTCTTCCTGCCGTCGCCCCGCTGCAGCTCCAGCGCAGATTTCCTGCGACCGACGCATTTTCGGTAGCGGCCATGGTGTCGCCATGGCGATTTCTTCCCCTCCTCTCTTTTAGCTTTTAGTGTGGCGTTATCGAGCCTCCTTCCCCGTTAGCGGGACTCCCTCTCAGGAGCGGTCACAGAGATTAGCCGAAAATAAAATTAAAAAAAAAAGACACAGAACATCTGCAATACAAACCCCTGCCTCCAGGTGGCGAAAAGCTGTAGTGGTATATAGATGTCGGCTTTAGCAGAGTCGTTTACATACGAAGTAAAAGTATTTTAAAAGCTGAGGATGGGCACTAAACCACTCTGCTACAGTCCAGTGGGGGGCCTACCACAGTGTAATTTAGTTCAGAGTTTGCCCTAAGGGGTGAGGGAAAGGGGGTTGTTTTTTGTTTTTGGGGGGTTTTTTTGGCGAGTGAAATTCAGCTCCAGGGAGAGATGACTAGGCCCCAGCGGGGAGTGTGATGTCACAGCCCCGGGGCGGAGGAATTTGGGGGATTAGAGCCAGTTGGACCCATTTTTAACAGCGCTGAAGGAGACTGGCCCTGGGCAGCAGGTAGTGTAATTAGAGGCACAGCGGGGAGGGGGGGGGGGGGGGGTGGTTGGGGGGGAGGGCACGGGGGGTGGCTGGTTGGGGGGTGACCTTCACATTCCCGCCAGTTCGTTTAATCATCAGGTCCAGCCTCTTTCAGATCAGGGTGGCCTCTCTGTCCAGTGTCCGCCAGCTGCACTGTTTGCAAGACAAATCCAATCTGGGCACAGGCAAATCTCTCTGTGCGTGTGTGTGTGTGTGTGTGTGTGTGTGTCTGCCTGTGTGTGTCTGTGTGTGTTTGTCTGTGTCTGTCTGTGTGTGTGAGTGCCTGTGCATGTGTCTGTGTTTGTCTGTGTGTGTCTGTGTGTGCATGTGTACGTGCATGCATGCGTGTGTGTGTATATCTGTGTGTGCGTGCGTTTGTGTAGTTGCCCCAGTTTTTGGTTTGTGTGTGCAGGACTTTGACCTAAACCAAACTTGTGGTCTGGTGCTGTTATACAAATGTTCTTACAGTCATGGCATCCTTCCAAAAGATGCACCTGGATTACATGAGTCATAAATGATCATAATACATTATCATTGTGCAGAGGAAAATATTTCAACGGCAGGGACACATGTCCTTTGCCCTACTCACGTACACAAATTTGTTTTTGTGCAGGGATGAGGTGTCCTCTTCACCTGCTGTTTTATACCGGAGCAAGAGTACCGTCATACCCATCTTATCCAATCAGCAGCAGCAGGACAGGAGGACGCTAAAACAGCTTATCTTATCCAATCAGCAGCTGCAATACAGGAGGACACTAAAACAGTCTCACCTTATCCAATCAGCAGCTGCAAGACATGAGGACACTAAAACAGTCTCATCTTGTCCAATCAGCAGAAGCCAGACAGGGGAACACAATTTTTTATGTAATTGGCAGTCATTGTGGAACTCTATCAAAAATACCCACCAGGGCTCTACATTAACATTTTGTCCAAGGAGCTGAGGTGCTCCTTTGAAAGTTGAAAAATTTAGGAGCACGCTAATGCATCCCAATTAGCAGGTGTGCTCTTAAATAATTTTTACAGTCAGCACACATCAATATTCAGGAGCAAACGCTCCTAAAAATGGGAGCCCTGTAGAGCACCCTGCTGGTTCAGGCCAGTCCATGTTCCGCCATGCAGCCTGTCAGCCGCTAACTCGATCGAGGAAGAACGTGGGAGTCCTCGGGAGGTCAGTTACTGGTGAAAGGGGGCTGGGATCGCCTGTGTGGTCCCCACTCGAGGTGTCATACGCGTCTAAATTAATAGGGTGTGTTGGGGAGAGGGGTGTAGTCAGCTGAATGGGCGGGGGGGGGGGGGTGATAGAGTCTTTTGGGCAGTGAATGGGGAATAAAGAGGTAAGGGACGTGCTTGAGGATGAATGGGAACTAAATCAACACGAAAACTGCACGTAGGACAGGGGTGCACAACTGTGGAGGGTAGGTCTGCGTGCTGGTTTTTGTTCCGACCAGTTTTAGTTTTCTGACAGCTCTACAAACAGCTCTGTAAGCTATGCTGGTTCACTCCTGTAGCCTACCTGAGCCCAGTTAGAATCTTTAGGATACTCTTGCAGTCTGTGGCTATAGCTGACGCTTATACGAATGTCAGGTCAGGATGTGATTGAGCTAATTAAATAATTAAGAGCTGAAGTTGGCAGGAAATCCCGATGTGGGTCGGCTCATTGTGCACCCCTGGCACTGGGGAGTGCGGGGAGGGGGGGGGGGGCTGATTAATTCCCAGGACCTTGGCAGAAATCGGGCATCGTTGCTCTGGAACTCGGCTCTGTGGACTTTGTGGTTCTGCGGCCAGGATGAGGAGGCAGTTTGGCTCGGGCCCGTTTCCAGAAGGTGTTTGTTTGGTTTGAATCCCCGGTGGGGACGCGAACCCTTGATTGACCTTGAGCAGCTTCTGCAGATGTCCAGCTGTACTGCCCCACCATGCAGGCATGTGCATACGGGGGGGGGGGGTCCATGATCACGTGACCCCCCCCCCCCCCACACCACCCCTGAAACAAAAGGGGGAAGGACCCAAATAAAATTTTGTTTAGGGCCCCTAAAAGCTTATAGCACCCCTGCCTCTGTGCAACATTTCCTCCCCAATGAAAAGAGGTCGCATTGCAAAAACAATGACTCAGTTATTTGTGTTCTAGTTTTTATTTGGCCCGAAATGAAAAAAAAGAAAAAAAGAATGGTTTATTATTTCCATTTCATTGTTTGAGTGTGTGTATGTGAAGCCCGTGTTCTTATTCGCTGTCCTTTATTGTTCAGATGTTTGTAAAAATACGGATTTAGAATATAGGTCAGTGGGTTGTGTTTGGTTGGGTGAGAGAGTGCCTTTGGCCTAGTGAGGTATTCAGATTAGGGTTGTTTTTAGCAGTTTCACGAAATGCGAGAGGGTTTCGTTTAGTGATGAATTCGGATTAAGGACAGGCGTGTTGTTTTTAGCCATTTCGATGAAACGTGAGAGGGCGGTGTTTGGTGATGCATTTGGTTTAATGGCGAGAGGGTTGTTTTCAGTCATTGTGATGAAATTCGAGAGGATTTGTGAGAATGCTGAGAAGGTTGTGGAGGCGTTTGGATGAATGGGTGGGTGAGGGGGGGAGGGAGGGGAGAATTAGGGTGGGGGCGTGGTTTCGTACACGGGTGGGTCCCTTGACAGAGGGCCCTGAATGGGCACATAATTTGCCCTCCTTATAAAAGAGTAAAATGAGTACCTGCACTGCGGCATTATTAGAGGCCCATTCCCCCAGATAATGTTTCCCTGTGTTATTTATGGAGCGGCCTTAGTCATGATGACAGTTTGCTGCCGACCAATCACAGCGCTGTTTTAGTCAGGAAAATGGCGAGCATTGTTGGGCCGAATGGCCTGTTCTCGTCATTATGGTATGTTAGGTTATGGTATGCTGTGTCATTGGCCATCTGAAATGTGCCAGGACATACAATGTGTGGGACCACCTGACTGAGTCTAAGTCATTTTGAAACCGAGTGAAGTTTGCGGTCGCTTTGCTGGTGATGTGTGTGTAGGGCGCTAAACGAACAGGTCTGAAACGCTCCGGCCGTTCCCTGTTCCCGATTATTCCCTGGTATGTGAGGACCGCCGGACGGAGAGATCCGGAACGCCCTCGGCCGTTCCCTCTTCCCGCTCTCCCCCCCCCCCCCCCCGTTTCCCCGTTCTCACGCACCTGCGCCCACTTCCACCATCCGGGCGGAGCCGCGAACGTTCGGGACGCGGAGCTAATATTTGTTCTCTCTGATCTCACGGCGGCGATAAGAGCTCTGATTGGCTGGCGATAAGACGCGACATAACGCGGTGCGTACAGCCCGGCCTTGTGTGCGCTTTCCACCTGCGGCGGCTTATCTTTCACATTCCAGCGCGTGTGTATAATCACCAGCGCCGGGGGGGGGGGGAGCCTGGGGGGCAGAAACGAGTATAAAGAGCTTCACCAAAAAACTAACAAATAAAAAAAACCAAAAAAGACTGCTGTATCCCTGGAACATCATAGGGGGGAGCGTCTGGAGGACCAGCTTGGCCCAATCAAGAGGTTTTTTTTGGGGGGGGGATGGGGGGGGGGGAGGATTTGTCCCCTGTGGTGATTGCACACGCTGTGTTTCCCAGCAGGTTATATAAGCGCAGAATTCCAGCCTGCAGATCAGGCCGAACCAACCATTTACTTGAAGGCCTGTGGGCTGAGAGACGGAACGAGGGGCGGAGCCTGTCGTGATCTCCGCGTCGCGAGCGATCGTTCCCTTGTTCTCGCGCCCCGCTCGCGCGTCGGACCCCTGCAATTTTCCCCCTGAGTCTCTGGCAGCGGGTTCGATTCTAATCGCGCGTCTAAGAATAGCCAGAAGGAGATAAGTGCTCTGGAACTGGTTGGATGGGGGTTCTTGGAAAACACGAGGAATCCAATCTTTGCTTTCCACCCAGCCCCTGAACCTGAGGTCCAGAGAGCCTGTTATCAGGGGGAATTTGAGCTTCTGGGGAAATCTGCACATTCCTCATAATGGCATTAGCTAATGCCCCACCGGTTTGAAAGTTCACTAAATCTCCAATGGAGTTAAACATTCCTTTTAAAAAAACAAACAAAACATTTTTTTTGTGCACACTGATTACATAGGGTAAACCAGAGGCATCACTCTTGGGTTGAGACCGAAGAAACTCTGCCAGGCGAAATGTTTGGTGATGATGTCACTGAGGGGTGTCCACCCTTATCCGAAAAAGGGCCGGTGTGGGTGCAGGTTTTGTTTAGCGCTACGACACTTGATTCGACTAATCGACTAATCGTGGTCTTCAATCAACACTTTGATAAGAGGAATCAGGTGTATCAGTGCTGGGCTAAAACAGAAACCCGCGCACCCACATCTACCCTGTGCTGGATACCACGGGGGTAGTTGATACTGCGCTGCCCTTTGGGGCCGATGGCCACAGTCACCACCGGCAGTTTTAGGGTTTGATAGCGGACTGTACAGCATGTGACCACACTGGAAGAGCAGCGCTGTATGGGGGGTGTGGCGTAAATTACATGTTTACGATGCTGCTGCTGCCATTTTCACTTATGAGGATTATGCAGCTGTATTCAACCACCGCTGTCAGAGTCACACAGTCATGCTGGGAGTTGTAGTTTCAGCCCAGCAGTCAGAGTGCCGCGGTCCTGCTGGGAGTTGTAGTTTCAGTCCTGCAGTCAAAGTCGTCACACCGTCCTGCTGGGAGTTGTAGTTTGCAGTGTGTCAGGTAGCACCCGGTGTCCCCTGGTGCGCACTTGAGACGAAACGGGCGTCGACGTTTGAGACGTGGTCCACAGGAGTCAGCCGGGACCCGGGTCCCGAAGGACGGGCTCAGTTCCAGCCTCCTGTGCGGCTGTTAGGTGGGGAGTTGTCTCGGTTCGCCGGGGGGGGGGGGGGGGGGCGGCTTTATGGCGGGTTTTTTAGCGGTCACCATGGGAGGGATGCATCCAGGTTTACGTAACCAGGGCAGAGTGCTCGTATGGCTGCCCTCTGGGTCCCTGAAGGGGGGGGGCGGGTGGTTATGGGTAGGGGACTCCCTGAGGTCTCAGGTATCAGGAAGTGGGTCAGTTTGTTCCCCTCTGCCTCTTGTATTTGAATCTTTTTTTTTTCTCCACGTCCCATGAGCTCTTTTATTACTGCATTCCACTCATGTTGAGTAAGGAGTAAGGTGACGGCACTGTGCAGTGGGTGTGGTCCTGATCATGTGATCATTATATCAGGTGTGTTTCACCTTGGGAACGTGTGCATAGAGAACATGCGGTGATGCAGGTTGGTTACAGGCTGGCCCTCAGGTCGATGTTTCCTTTGTAGGGTCTCCCATTGGCTGGAGTTAGCTGACCCTCCCTAAACTATGGCTCGTCCCTCCACAGCTGTCATGGCAACGCAGAAACGGGGAGGAGCAAAGGCTGGGGAATGGGTGTGGGGGGGGGGGGGGGGTTATTTCTCCTGTGACCGACCCTTTTTATTGGTTGGGCAGCTTGGACTCACTCAGACTCAAGTAATAGAAATAAGATTTAAAGTCTAAACATAAGACTGACTTAAGATTTTTTGGGGTACTGATTTTTACAGTACTGAAGTGGGGGATTCTGGGGTTGTTCTGGTTCTGGTTCAGAAGCATGTGGTAGAAGCCCATAAGCAGCCCTGCCCTTTGAGCCTCTCACGCTGGGAGCAACAGCTTGCTCTTTTCGCTAATCTCTCTGGTCTCAGGGCCTAGCTGGGCAAACTCAATACGCCACTTTACTTCTTGATTGATTACATTATGTATTTACTGTTTGGCCCATAATATGTAAAAATATCCCAAGTACAGTTATCTGCGGATATATGTACATAATGAATAATCTCTTGAAGACTTTTTTTTATTGACTGGCGTTACAGTTCTGGAACATTAGGCCTTGCGAGTTAATCTTTTACCAAGCTCAGCTTTGCCAGGTGTGTAAATGCTTAACGCCGCGGTAGTTTTTAAAAAATTTTTATTATGCTGTTTTTTTTGTTTTTGTTTTATTGCACAGAGGTTTCGGTGTCCTGAACAAGTTAAACATTTGCCTGAGACTGGAGACTGATGCCATTACATGCAGAGTTTGCTCAGCTAATGGGCCTGCTGATTTTACTGGCAGGAGGAGGGAGGGACACACTAGCCCTACGGTGACGTAATGTTGGGGGGTTAGGGTTAGGGGTGAGGGGGGGGGGGGGGACAGTAAGAGGAACCAGCCGCTGACCACCACGGCGACATTCAGGATTCCACTTCTTTTTTTGATTTTTTTTTTCGTTTTTTAATCCGTCTCCCTCGCTGACCGACGCTACCTTTAAAAAAAAAAAAAAAAAAAAAAAGCTTCTTCTTTTTTTTTCTTTTTTTCCGCGGCGGTCCGAAGAGGTCCGGCCGGACTCCGGCGGAGGCGGCGCCTCCTCCTCCTGCGGAATGCCGGGGTCGGCTCCTCGGTCTGTGTGCTGTAAACATGCCAGAGTCCACATTCCACACCGCGGCCCTGCGGCCCCGCTCACAAAAGGGCTCCCTCGCGTCTCCCTTTGTGTCCGCGCTACGCGTGTGAGTGTGTGTGTCCCTCTCGCTTTCTCTTCTCCCCCCTCGCCCCCTCCCCTCGCCCCTCGCACTCGCTTTCTCTCCTCCCTCTCTGTCGCTCTTTCTGCGCCCTCTGTCTCTTTCTCTCTCTCCTCCCTCCCTTTCTCTCTCCCGTTCTCGCTCTCCTTCTCTCACTGTATTTCTGGATGTGCTTCATGAGTGTCGTGACAGAAGCAGAAGTTTGGAGAATAGTCTGAAACAGCTTCTCAACATCTATTTTTTATTCTCACTTTTGATAGTATTTAAAGATGGTGCAGCTGATGTACTACGATGTACTGTTGTTTAAAATGGCACCATAAGGCTCTGATGTTAAATTGACTCTGTGAAAAGCTAGCAGATGTGTAGGCTGTTTTTTTGTGTGGTAATGGTGTACCTTTGTTCTGGAGGAAGCCTTATTAATGCTGCTCGTTAATCCCCAGCAGTGGGCTTCCATCCCGGGAGAACAAGTTCGCTGCCATCGTTATGGGGACCGGGTGTCTGTGCAGATTGTTTGTGGTTTCTGTGGACAGATGGGTTGGCTGCTGGTGCGATGCCTCATTCCAGGGTCATCGATGCATCTGCTGAGATGTGTTTTCACCCCCGAATGACTGCAGGGCCAGATAAATCAGCACGCACCATTCTCACAGTTCACACATTCTGATAATAAGTGTCACTCTCCCCGCAGGGTGGTGAGCAGTTAGATTTTTAATCATTTTAATGACCACAAACCAAAGCTTGAATGTGATTATTTGTTTCTGACTGTTTAGGTTGCCTCAAGTGACATTGGGGTGGATCTGTTGGTTGATACATTAGAATTTAATGGATTTATATCCTAGCAGAGGAGAGAATGTTGGGTAGAACGTGCTGTGTGTGTGTTTGTCTGTCTGCATGTGTGTGGCCCTGCGGGCGTATGTGTGCCTGCGTGTGTGTGTATATGTGTGTGTGTGTGTGTGTTTGTGGTCCTGTGCGTGTGTGTGTGTGTGTATATATGGGCCTGCGTGTGTGTGTATATGTGTGTGTGTGTGTTTGTGGGTCTGGGTTTGGGTGTGTGTGTGTGTGTGTGTATGTGGGCCTGTGTGTGTGTGTATATTGCTGTGTGTGTGTGTGTGTGTGTGTGTGTG
Source organism: Anguilla pacifica (assembly GCA_039654925.1). Classification (NCBI taxonomy): domain Eukaryota; kingdom Metazoa; phylum Chordata; class Actinopteri; order Anguilliformes; family Anguillidae; genus Anguilla; species Anguilla pacifica. The sequence goes on along the minus strand of CM077292.1, from coordinate 4,439,979 downwards.
TGTTTGCATGTGGGTGAGAGACTCAGGCCCGTACCATAAAAACCTCCTGACTTTAATTTGACTCTCAGGCATTCTCTGAACTGGGTCATAAATGGAACGCGTGTGGGACTGGGGACTGGGGACTGGGGACTGGGGACTGGGGACTGGGGACTGGGGACTGGGGGCTGGGGACTGGGGACTGGGGACTGGGGACTGGGGACTGGGGACTGGGCCAGTGTTATTCCAGGAGGATAATGTAAGCGTAATCGGCATTATCAGGGTTGCACTGACAGTCACCAGAATCCCCCGGCTTACGTTCTCTACGCCAGGCCTTGTGCTGAGTCTGACCCTTTAAGGCTGCATTTATCGATCACCTTTTTTCTTTTCTCGGATCTGGGTGCCTTTCAGAATCGGCCACGGGTGCTTGGCGTAGCCGGATGGCCGCGCCACGCCAAATCCGTTTATCCGAACGGCGTCGTCCGCGTCGTCCGCGTCACCCTCGTCACCCTCATCACCCTCGTCATCCTCGGCGCCCCGGCGCGTCTCCGGGGCCTGGCGTTAATGCGCTTTAAGCCGCCGTGATGACATCAGCGGAATGTTAGCCGCCGCGCCGCGCCGCCCCGCTCCCGGCGGTCCGAGTCTCGTGGCGAGTTTGGCGGAGGCGGCGTTCGGAAGAACCCCTCGGCCGCGCTCGCGGAGTTCCCCCCTCCCCGTCTCGGGACGGAAAAGCTCCTTACCGACAGCGCTCAGACTCCGGCACCTCCGGGCTTTTTAAACAATGACATTCCTCTCCTTCTCTCTCTCTCTGGAGGGCTTGTCCGCTATTGGACGCGACAGCCCCGGTGGATCCTGTTGCTGTGCAGAGAACGTTCCAGGCTCCCCACAGCCCAGCGCTATCACGCCCCCCCCACCACCCCCTTTTTTTAATCAGGGGTTTTAGATGCAGGTGGGGCATGGACCACCACGAGGGGCGTCGCCATTAAGAATCACAAATGTCACCTGGACACGGGAAAGGGCACACAGAGCAGGTGTGTGACAGGCTTCACGGTGACAGGTGTAGAGTTTGTCCTACGGTGATCCTTGGAATCGGCAAAGGGGGTCAACAAAAACATGGCCTAGATATTTCTTACAGCCTGTTGAAGCAGTGAGTGTGTCGACACAGTGAGGGGTAAGAACAGCGCCCCTAACCCACTCTGTTGCTCAGCAGTGAGTGTGTCGACACAGCGAGGGGTAAGAACAGCACCCCTAACCCACCCTGTCACTCAGCAGTGAGTGTGTCGACACAGTGAGGGGTAAGAACAGCGCCCCTAAACCACCCTGTCACTCAGCAGTGAGTGTGTCGACACAGCGAGGGGTAAGAACAGCGCCCCTAACCCACTCTGTCCTGCAGCAGTGAGTGTGTCGACACAGTGAGGGGTAAGAATAGAGCCCCTAAACTGCTCTGTCTCTCAGCAGTGAGTGTGTCGACACAGTGAGGGGTAAGAACAGCGCCCCTAAACCACCCTGTCACTCAGCAGTGAGTGTGTCGACACAGTGAGGGGCAAGAATAGAGCCCCTAAACTGCTCTGTCTCTCAGCAGTGAGTGTGTCGACGCAGTGAGGGGTAAGAACAGCGCCCCTAACCCACTCTGTCCTTCAGCAGTGAGTGTGTCGACACAGTGAGGGGTAAGAATAGAGCCCCTAAACTGCTCTGTCTCTCAGCAGTGAGTGTGTCGACGCAGTGAGGGGTAAGAACAGCGCCCCTAACCCACCCTGTCACTCAGCAGTGAGTGTGTCGACACAGTGAGGGGTAAGAATAGACCCCCTAAACCACTCTGTCGCTCACCAGTGAGTGTGTCGACGCGGCATGGGGTAAGAATAGCGCTCCTGTCATTCGTTAGTAGTCACAGGTGTGGATGACAGGAGGGCGTTACACCTTCAGACAAACAGCCGAAACGTGACCCTAGCCTGAACCGGGACAGAGCGTGTCTCAGAAAAACAGAACGCGCGGGCCACACCTACGCGCGGGACATTCTGCGGCCTAATTATTTCAGAGGCGCGGATTTTAGGGAGGAGCCCCTGGGCGCCTGGGAGCGTCGGCGAAGCGCCTTGTGTTGAAACGTATCGGAGGCCATTACAAAGAGGGAGACCTGGCGTGCATACCTGAACTGAAACGTCAGGGACACCTGAGTTACTCTGATATCTGGTGACGTCTGAATCACAGGAGCTTGAACCTCCTTCTCTGGAAAGTGAGTGGTGTCAAAGTGGCTGAAGCAACCTTAAAAAGGAACGTATTAAACCAGGGGTGTCCAATTTTAACCTTAAAGGGCCGGTGCGGGTGCAGGTTTTTGTTTTAGCTCGGCACTGCTATAATTGATACAATTAATTAACTAATCCTGGTCTTCAATTAAGACCTTGTGTAATAAGGCCTTGACAAGTATACTCAAGTGTCACAGTGCTGGGCTGAAACAGAAACCTGCACCCACACTGGCCCTTTTTCGGATAAGACTGGGGACCCCCGCTGTGAACAAACAGCCCTTCGGCGCGGCGGCGTTTATCGTGCGTTTTATCGTCCCGAGGAGGAGGGCGATGGGGGATCTCTCGCCCCTCTGGGACCCCCTTACAGTTTCGGCGAAAGTCGTGGACCTCCGCACAACCCCTATAGAATTCGGAAGGGGGTTCCCATGGTCCCATGGCTCAGCGTGTTGGAAAGACTGTAGTGGGGCGGGGGGGCGGACGGGGGGGGGCGGACGGGGGGGTTTAGAGTAGTAAAAGAGGGGGGCTCTGGGGGTCTTAAATGGGGGCTCCGTGTGCTTGGTGTGTTTTGAGTTGGGGGGTCGGGGGGAGGTGAAAGCACCCCCTTCCCCATTTTTGGCCAGGCTCCATGCACAGAGGAGCCCTGCGTGAATGAGACCCGTCCCTCCGCCCGGCCCTCCGGCCGGCCCTCCGCCCGGCCCTCTTTGAAGCCAGTAGGAATGCAGCTCTTTTTGTCCTGCTCTGAAATGAGCCTTCTGCTGCCCTCTTTGTGTGTCCTCCAGGCGGATGTGCAACAGTGCTCTCTTCCCTCCCGAGCTTTCTCTCTCTCTCTCTCTCTCTTGCTCACTGTCTCTTTCTCTCTGTCTCTCTCTCTCTCTCTCTCTTGCTCTATCTCTCACCTCTCTCTCTCTCTCTTTCTCTCTCTTGCTCACTGTCTCTTTCTCTCTGTCTCTCTCTCAACCCCTCCCTCTCTCTTCATTCCAAGCCTCTCCGAAGCCGTTCCCTCTCTCTTCCTCTCTTCTGCTCTATCTCTCTCACCTCACTTTCTCTCTCTCTCTCTCTCTGTCTCTCACTCTATGCCCCCCCCCCTCTCCATTTATTCCTATGAACAGCTCTGTCTCCGCTGCGTTAAATCAGGGTTAAATAAAGGCCTTTCCCTTTTCTTTCATTGCTTTCTCTCCCTCCCGATACGTAGAAAGTGAAGAATGTGGTTTGGGTGCTGTGTTTTGTTTTTTTTTTGTTTGTTGGTTTTTCCGTCTTGACTTTGCGGAGTAAACCGATAGCACTTCTGTAGCATGACATGTTTCCTGAGTCCAGGTAAGCAGCCGTGGAGTCCTGTGCCTCTGAGCTAAATTTAAACAATGGACGGCATTTTCAGCGGTGCTGTTGAACTTCATTCTTTTATACAAAGATTAATTTCTTTCATGGAGAGGTTTGCATTTTTGTGTTTCTGTCAGGTTTGCTGGGGTTTCGTAGCTTTTGGTTTCTTCAAAAAGAAAACTTTTCAGTGTACGGCGCTGAAAGATTTTCATTCACACCACAGTGAGATTTTTAGACCTCAGTGGGCTTGGCATTATCTTCATGCATCTTTTGCTTTATGCATGTTTGTTTGTGTGTCTGTGTGTTTGTGTATGAGTAAACATAAGCCTGTTTGCGTGTGTGAGAGTTTGTGTGCACATGTGCTCTGTGTATGTGTAAATGTATACATGCCTGTCTTTTGTTTGTGTGTGTGTATGAGTATCTGTAACTGTGTGTGTGTGTATGTATGCAACTGTATGTGTGTGTGTGTGTGTGTCTGTAACTGTGTGTGTATGTAACTCTGTGTGTGTGTGTGTGTGTGTGCAACTGCGTATGTGTGTGTTTGTGTGTGTGTGTGTGTGTGTGTGTGTGTGTATGTATGTGTATGTAACTGTGTGTGTGTATTTGCTACTGTGTGTGTGTGTGTGTGTGTATGCATAGTTACTTCACCCTGTTTCTCCTTGTTTGTCCCTGTATCGTGTGTGTATGTGTGTGTGTATCTGTAACTGTGTGTGTGTGTGTGTGTGTGTATCTGTAACTGTGTGTGTGTGTGTGTGTGTGTGTGTGTGTGTGTGTGTATCTGTAACTCTGTGTGTGTGTGTGTGTGTGTGTGTGTGTGTGTGTGTATCTGTAACTGTGTGTGTGTGTGTGTGTGTGTGTGTGTGTATCTGTAACTGTGTGTGTGTGTGTGTGTGTGTGTGTGTGTGTATCTGTAATTGTGTGTGTGTGTGTGTGTGTGTCCGGCCTCCATTCTCTCGCTGTGCTTCTCTAGACATTCCTTCCTATCACTTCCACCTGAGTGGCCCCGGGATCAGGGCCATGCTGTGGAGGGGCAGCCCCAGGGCCCCTCCGTCCTCACATGCTGCCCCGCGAGTCCCCACGTGACACACGCAGAGCCCCCTGCTGAACAGGCCCGATTGTGCTTGTGAATTCATCAGAATGATTTTTTTTTTTTTGCTCCCCCAAACGCACCTAGAGCACCACAGCCTCTCTCCTCTCTCGCTGGGCTCTGAGGGGATCCCGAAAAAAGGGGTCCGCACAGTGCAGCAGGGTGCGGGGCACGTGAGGGGAACGAACGAGCCCCGCTTTGTGGCCTAATCCGCTCTGTCCCGCGAGCGGGATCCGCAAAAAAATTTGTCGTGCGTTGCGGGAAAAGGCCCTGGCAACGGAAGTCGTCATTAGGTTGTTGTGTTGTTTCTGCGCAGCGTGGTCTTAGCATTTTTAATGTCATAATTCTGAGGTTACTACACACACTTTGCCATGGTATACGATTGAATGTTTACTTTTTTGCAACCAATAACATGCTTTTACAACAACACTACCAAAACCAAAAAAAATAAGTCAATCTTAAGTAACATTTTGGTCTTTCAATTTTTGTTTCAATGACGTTCTTCGCTAAATAAGACAAAAAAATTGCAATGAGGTGAGACTCATTTCAGGATTTGCCCATGGGGTGAGAAAATTTCACTTGTTGAGAAAAAAGTAACTTTAACAAGCTAATATTTGAATATTTTAAGTCTCAGTACAAGACTAAATAACTTGCTAAGACGAACAAAAATATTTCGGCTGTGGGTTCTGTGTTGTACGCTCTGCAGGAGGGCCTCAATTCTGTGTTGCCTTTTTACGATGTTTCTAGGCGGTTCGGAGTGACCTTTGTTAGTGTGTGTCAGGTATGCAACCGCCAGGCACAACAGAGCCGTAATGGAGGATAAACAACCGGCAGCCTGCATGTCTCATTGTTTAGGAGTGCCGTCAGACAATAAACCTTGTTCCCCCCCGAAGCCAGGGTGCTTCCGCACAATGGCTGCTTCGCCCTTTTAACCAAAGGGGAGGAAGGTGTCATCTTGTGCATCTCACCACACAGGCCTATTTCGGTTGAAATGTGATTAAAGATTTAATTAAAAGCACTAATTAGCATAATGCAACAAAAAAAATAAGAAGAAGAAATGTTGCGGCACTGCATGGCACGGTATGCATGTAATTTTATTTTCGCCTTGATTAACACTGAAAATGTGACCGAGAGCATTTAGGTTAATCCTCCCATGAATGTTCTAACCTTATGTCTGTAATTTGTTTCAGTCTAAGGAATGTGTATGAACAACAGTTACTCCCCGGCCACCAAAAGTGTTTGCAAGCGTTTGCTCTGTAATGCAATAGTGACAAAATATATTTCTGTCAACCGCAAAAACAAACAAACAAACCAAGAAGGTTGTGCAGAAGGTTGAATGGACCAGCAGTTTCACACAGGGAACTCAGAATTTAGTCATTGTAATGCTCCATTGATTTTTATGCAGAGCGCTCAGTCCTTCAGTGGTTTTCTAATCCAGTTAATGATAATCACGACTAATCCTAAAATATTTCTTCCTGGTCTTCAATGGTATTTAAGGTATTTCTTTTTTTTAAACTTTTTTTTTCTTTCTCCGCGACGCCTCGAAAAACCTATTTAATTCTGGGCTTTATCTGCTCTGTGCTCTCTCCCAATCTCTGCTTAACTTAAGCTCTCGTACATTTTTAAAAGCATACACACATATTCGCCATCATTTTTTGAATGTCAAAGGAGTGGATCGTAACAATATGCAGTTATACATGAATCTGCAGGAAAATGGAGGGCCTCGAGGGGGTATCCCAGGATGAAGTGATCAGACGGTATTTTCAGCTTTGCCCGGTGCCAAGCACCGTGTGGCACCGGGGCTTCGAAAACCTCTTTGATTTCGGGAAATACTTTCGGCTCGATAAGCCCCGCCCCGATTGAGAGGTGGAATGCAATAAATTGCCCGTGCGTCGAGAATGATCAGAGTCCTTGGAGACGTTTGATTGAGGGAGGAGATAAACATCTCGGGTTGCATTCCTTTTGATCTACTGTTAGGCCTAGCGAGTTTCGTGGCCCCCGGTAGACACGCCGCGTTGAGAATATAACACAAACATGTTATTGTCAGTCAACACAGCTATGCGGATGGAGGAATGGATACAGCGCGCCTCATTAGCTATCTGTGATTCGTTTGTGAGGAATGCGGTCATTATTTGGCACCTCCCTTTAATTACCTCGCATCTACAAAAGTGTTTTGCTTCAGTCCTACTGGTTTGCACTCACTGTGCTGAATTTGTCTGTTCTGAAATGCACATATTTGTCCTTGCCCTTAGGGTGTCGCACAGACGTATGGCTGTGGTTTCCACTTCCTGAAGGCCGAAGAGAAGAGGAGTTTAAAAAAAAAATGTCTTGAACTTTCTGGAAGGTGAACAGTGGAACCACGTGCTACGTCCCCATTCGACGGATGTGTGTCCCGACCCTCATTCCCCACTTCTGTGTTAGGCACATCGATGGATTCCTTCAACTTTCACTTTGAGAGAGTGAGTAACCTGGATCTGCATCCTCTGAGCTGTCCAGTGAGCAGACTCTCTCCAGCTAAGTCCACTAGCAGCATTGACCAGTTCACCCACCACCATGGGAAAGGGGATTCTGCCTACAGCTCCTTTTCCGGGGGCTCAAGCGCCCCAGACTACTCCTCTCCCTTCATACCTTACTGCAGGGAGGAGATAAACCCCCATTCCCTGCAGTACACTGACATGAAGTATGTGAAGGCCGTCTACCATCCCAACGAACTCAACTCCAACCCCAAGAGCATGGAGAAGCTCTACAGGTCAATGGAGGCCATTTCCCAGCAGTGTGATCAACGCAGCTCCGTCGTGGGCGGGCGATGCTACGACCAGGAGTCTCCCTTGCCGCCGCCACCTCCGTTCATGCCACCGCCACCAGCACCGCCGCCACCGCCCCCGCCCGCTCGGCTGGACAGTTTTACAACAATAAGGAACTTGGAAAACTCCAGGGCCTATCCATATCCCGAGGGCCAGGTGGCGGAGAAGACCCATCGCCGGTCCCTGGCGGACAGTCCCGATGCAGCGTGTCCCAGGCCTGACCTTGACTACGGGCGTCGGGTCTCCCAGCCCAGCCTGAGGGACCCCGTGATTCGAGGCAAGGCGGATCAGGTTCCCGAGCCTCAGAAACCGGCGAGTGCCGTGAGCCGATCGCCACCGGCCTTCATTCCGCAGGAAAGCCTCAAGCTGCAGACTGCGGGCGGTGCCGGCCACACCGAGACGCAAAGGCCCAGGCGGCACTCGGTCCAGGAGTTCGGCTGTTCGGCCGAGAAACCGCAGGCCTGGACGCCGACCGTCCTCAACGGCAACATCCAGCACAAGGGACAGTTCTATTTCGTGATGGGCGTGTGCAAGCCGCCTGATCCCGGTTTCAGAGACACGCTCGGCGGTGTGGTGGAGGGGGAGGAGGAGCAGTGCTCGGAGGAGGACCGTCGCAGGCCGGTGGAGAGAACTCACAGCAAAGTGGAAGAGCTCCTCAGAAACATTCGTCACAGACGTCAGGGCAGCCAGGACCCCCAAGGTGAGCGGGCAGCCTTCCTCCGAAACCAGGCCCTCAGCGCAAGAAACCAATACAAAGAGATCCACGGTGGTGTCACCCCACACGGCCCCTCGCCTCTTTCTGATCAGGGGTCCCACAGCTTTGATGGCCTCGACGAACAAGGCCAGAACATCCAGGGCAGGGAGCTCGGCCTTAGTTCTCGCCGCCACCACAGCAGCAGCCATCACATCTTCTACTGCGGCCCTGAGGACCGCCTCTCTCAAGCAGACTCCAGCACCGAGGAAGCCGTTCTACCGTCCCAGAGCCCGTACCCAGTGGCTAGTGGTAAGAACGCTGACCAAGGGAAGAAAGGGATGAGACAGCTTTTTGAAGATGTAGCTAAGGAAAAAATTAGCAAGGAAACCACACCTCTCCTGTATCATCTGACTGGTGAGAGCAGAGGGGCCTTGGCTCACAGGCCCAAAACCGACAGTGACCCCAATGGGAATTCGAAGGAGTCACGGCGGAACAGCGGGGCCCTGAGGGGGCAAAGCAAGGAAGGCCCCACCCACAGGGAGGAGAGGACCTCAAACAGGGCCACACCCACCGAGGAGAGCCAGGATAGGGTAGAGATGCCTGCCGACTGTTATAACACCCTAGACGAGTCCTTCAAGAAGTACTACAAGGAGAAGCTGAAGGATGCCCAGAGCAAGGTCCTCAGGGAAACGTCCTTCAAGAGGAAGGACCTGCAGCTCTCCTGGCCCCACAGGATCAGGCAGAGGCCTGAGAAGAGGCCCTCTGTGCTTCCTCCTGTCTCCTCCTTGCAGTGCTCCTCGCTGGCTTCAGAGAGCTCTGCGCCTTCGGGACCTGAGGTCCCAGGCAAGGAGAGGGAGAAGGAGAACATGAAGGAGAGCTTCAAAGAGAGCAGTAAGGAGAGGGAGAAGGATAACAGCATGGAGAGCTTCAAAGAGAGCATCAAAGAGAGGGAGAAGGAGAACAGCATGGAGAGCTTCAAAGAGAGCATCAAAGAGAAGGAGCACACCAAGGAGAGCTTCGAAGAGAGCATCAAGGAGCTGGAGAAGGAGAATGGCAAGGAGAGCAGTAAGGAGAGCCTCAAAGAGAGTGGCAAGGAGTGCACCAAGGAGAGTGGTAAGGAGAATGAGAAGGAGAATGGGAGGCCCCCAAACCTCCCTCAGCCTCAGGTGGCTCGAATAGGGGGCAGGAGGAGGCTGACACCTGAGCAGAAGAAGCTATGCTACTCTGAACCGGAGAAGCTTCACCAGCTGGGCGATGGACCCACTCACGCCGCGCACCGCTCCCTGGGCAGTGAGAGGGAGAGCCTGCTGTCCGGGGAGGACCTGAGTGAGCAAGGCATGGTGATGGCCCAGAGGAAGGTGTTCGAGACCAGGGGCCGCGCCCTTTCGGCCTCCAGCCTCTCCAAGGCAAGCCTGAAGCAGATCCAGCACAAGGCCCTGGTGGCCTACATGGAGCGCAAGGCAGGCCGCAGAACCACCGAGCCCCAGCAGCCGGCCCTGCTCACTCCCGACCAGGGGCACTCCACGCCCGGGAAGCCGTCAGACTGGGGTCCCAGGCCCCTCTCTGGAAACGCAGGCCCCTGGAAGAGGCTGCTCAGGCCGCTGTCCGCGGGTCGCATCCTGGACTCCTCGTCCAGCTCGGTGAGGTACTCCCAGTTTGTCTCCGGCCATCCCAGCGCTCACGCCCGCCAGTCCAGCTGGAAGGAGTCCGCCGGTCCGGCTCCAGGGAAATCGGCCTCGGCGGAGGACCTGCTGGACCAGCCCGAGCCACCGGGGTTCTTCCGGGCCCGCTCCACCTCCACGCCCCACGCCTTTCAGGTACGTTACCGTAAGGCTCACGTGCAAGTATGCTGGAGCAAGATTTTGTTGGGCCCCCAGAAAGTGTATGCAGGTGCTGTCTTAAGCCAGTGCCTCGGTTTGGTGCGACCAACAGACAGAGGTGACGAACTGAGTTAAAAACATTAAACCTCTCCCAGGGATGGAGTCACTAAGAATGATTTGCAACTGTATATGCATGCATGCGTGTGTGTGTGTGTGTGTGTGTGTGTGTGTGTGTGTATGTGTGTGTACATGTTCCAGTTCCCAGAGCTTTCAAACAGGCTTCTGCAATGCCACAGGATCAGCACGTGTGATGTCTTTGTGTTTCTTTCCCTGTAGACTGCGAGCTACTTGAAAGAGGTGTCACCAGAGGACGCTCTTCAGAGATCCAGGTGAGTTTGCTCCTCACTGGTGGAGAATCGGAGGGTAAAGTACATCTTACCTGTCCATATTTTTTTCTGCCATTGTTTTGTTTTTGACATCCATCAATCAATGTCAACATTCAAAATGTATGCTTAATATGCCTACTTACTAGTTTTACACTGTCATATTGCAGTTTGCGTGTATAATTTTTGTTTAGTTCAGTTTTGCTGTAATTCACTGCTTTGGTGTTGCAGTGAGATGTTGTCAGTGGCTGGTAAGGCTGTGTTAGTGCTGAGCTGTGATGTCTCTGGTGTCCTCTGTCAGTTCTCCAAAGAAAGCAGAGGGGGAGGTTCCAGCGAGTAAAACACGCGCCGCCTCGGTCTCGGAGGTCCAGCGAGTTCGGGTGGCGGCCCCCAGGGGCAAGTCCATGGAGGAACTGGGCATGTCCCGGGCCAGCCGGCCTCCGGTCCTGAGCAAGAGCTCGGAGGAGCTGGACCAGCTCCGGGCCCAGCAGGCGGGGCCAGGCCGGGAGAATAGGGACGTGCCCTTTCCCACGGAAGCGCAGGAGAAGCCCCAGGGATGGTCCCAGAGGAGGCCCTTTCCCAAACAGGACTCTGTCCCCCAGCTGAGTGACAGTGAGGACAGGGCTCTCTCCAGAACCCCCACCCCAGCCACCCCCCTGGTCTCTGGCTCCTCCCCCCAGGGGAGGGCCCAGTCTGTCTCCTCCAGCGGCGTGCCCTTCACAACTGAACGTGTGGGGAAGAGTGTCTTCTACCTGAACACCCCCCTGCCACCTCCGCCGCCACCTCAAACCTGTGGATCCCCTGAACAGGAGTCCCCTGCCCTGCCCAGCCCGCCCTGGGGCCCCAGAGAGAGCAGGGCCAGTTCCAGGTAAGTTACTCCAGCGGTCGGTGCTTAAAAGAGCCGAGTAACAGTGACAAACCTAGGTGGGTCGAACGACCTGGTTCCATCGCAAAATTTAGGCATTAATTGCTTCCCAATGCTCTCATCTTCGTAAAAGACAAGGTTTGGTTTAGAACAAGGCTGCCCAACCTTGTTCCTGGAGGTCTACCGTCCTGTAGGTTTCCACTCAAACCCTACCAGAGCACACCCCATTCAACAGCTAGAGATCATTTTAAGGGTCAGTTTGTAGTCAGGTGTGCCAAAGTAGGGTTGAAATGAAAACTAGCAAGATAGTCGATCTGCATGAACGGGGTTGGGCAGCCCTGGTCTAGAACATAGTACATTGCTAGCTCTATACTGGTATCTTGACTTTTCTGTCCAGAGGGTAATTTTGTCTTGCCTGTTTTGGGGTCCCCAGCAGAGTAAAGACAGCCCCTTCAGTGCACTCCCTGCTGGCAGAGGCCTCAGCAGAGGATCAAGATGGGAGCCCAGGGCCAGATTCCTCCCAGGAAGTGTCCTTGAGCCACGGCGTGACAACGGACCCCAGTTCATGGATCGTCACCCAGGAAACAGGCTCCGCCCCTCCTCAACCCTCTCTGCCTCCTGATGGTGTCATTAAAGAGGGTCCAAGCCATGCGCTCATACTGCCAGAAGGCGATTCCCAGGCCGGCGAGCCGTCTGTGGTCGAGGAAGCGGAGACCAGCCGGAGCGTAGAGAGCCACCCGTCGGGAAAGCCACGGCAGCAGGCCGAGCAGGAGGGGGCGGAGCCGGAGGCGGGACCAGAGACCAGGGGCGGGACCACGAGCACCGCCGAGGAGGCCACGCAGCGGTGGGAGGAGCTTGTGGAGGAGGTGGTGGCGAATGACCAGTCGCTGGCCCGCGTCCTGTACCCGGTGACCAATCGGAAGACGGCGGTGATGCTGATGGAGCAGCTGCTGTCGGAGGACACGCTGCTGATGGAGGAGCACTACAGGAGGAAGCAGGAACAGAACTACATTACCCAGCAGGCTGGGGACAGGTGACTGTCTATGATCAATCACAGCGCTAACCAACCCTGTTCCTGGAGATCTGCCATCCTGTAGCTTTCCATTTCAACCCTATTTTGACACACCCGACTCTACTCATTTGCAGCTCAACAAGATCTCTAGCAGTTCAATGGGGTGTGTGCCTTGTTGGGGTTGGAATGAAAACCTACAGGATGGTAGATCTCCTGGAACAGGGCAGGCTACCACTACTCCATTGTCTGTATGTAATTTGTAAAGCACCATGTGGAAACAGCTAGCTATCACACACGCTACTGGATTATATGATTAGCACTGCCTTTAATGGACTGTATTGTAAGTTGCTGTGGAATGCAGCTGTTAACCAATTCTAGAAACAATTAAGGTCGAGTGTTAATCCAAGCCATGACTTCAGTAAATATAATATATACTGAAGCTGTACTGAAGTGTCCATCCATACTTTTTGTTTTAGGTCAGAAACAAAGGAAGAAGAAGAGAAAGTCATCTCTCCTGCCTGTGAGAATTCAGGTTCTGATGTCCAAAAACAGGAAACGCAACAGACTCCAGACAAGACAGAAAGTGATGTCACAGAGAAGAAGGTAAGTAATACTGTACACCACTCTACCAGTAGGAGCAGTTTTGGAACTGTATAATTAATAAACACAAGGAAGCAGTTAAAAAATAAATAAATAAACAAATAAATGAATAAAGTGCCCTATATACCAGCCCAATAGCCGTGGATGCGTCAGATTCCTGAGGCGTAGTTTTCATTGTTGACAATACAAGATGTACTGGAGCAGAGAAGACCGATACAGCCTTTCCGGCATCTTCTCCGTGTGTGCATAGGCAGAACAAAATAAACACACTGACGGGCAGTGATGCGGCCATTTTGCTTTCATCTTCCCCGTCCAGGGTAAACAAACAAACCTTGGTCAGCATTCTGTTTTGGGAAGAGAGCGGTTAGATATCTTTTTTCAAATCATTTTTGAATTCAAGGTCCGTTTAACTGTAATTAAAAAGGCAGTTGCAGGCGCAGGCTTGTGTTGGGTGGCCCGGCTTTACCAGGCTACCCCGCGGTCAGCCTGCCGTGTGTAAGCGTGTCCGTGTGTCTGTCCGTCCCGCGCAGAGTGTGTCCATGTGTCCTGTGCAGAGTGTGTAAGCGTGTCCGTGTGTCCGTCCGTCCCGCGCAGAGGCTCCTGATGGCGTGCATCGCGGGGCGGCTGCGGGCGGTGGAGGCGCAGCGGGAGGCGCTGCAGGAGGAGGTGCGGGCGAACGGGCTGCGGGGCGGGGCGGTGGACGCGCTGGTGCGCGGGAGCTGCCTCCCGGCGGAGCAGGAGCGCTACGCGCTGTTCGTGGGCGACCTGGAGCGCGTGGTCAGCCTGCTGCTCTGCCTGTCGGCCCGCCTCGCCCGCGTCCAGAACGCGCTCAGCACCGTGGACCAGGACACCGACGCCGAGGAGAAGGTGGGTGACCTTAACACGCCGCCACCCCCCCCCCTCGCCACGCTCCACCCACCAACCCCAACCCTAACCATAATCCTAACCCCCCTCCACACTCCACCCCCCCCCCACTCCCCTCTCCCACACTTCACACCCCCACTACCCCCCTTCCCCGCCATGCTCCACCCCCCACAACCCTAACGCTAACCCACCTCCACAAGCCCCCCCAAATGTTGTCCCACGCCGCATTCCTGTGTCTGCTTTGTGCCCCTGAGGACTCTGGGTAAGTCTCTGAGTTCTCTGAGGGATGACGGATCAGGACCTGATAATTCCTCCCGTGTGATTTTGGACGTTTTTTTTTTTCCTCTTCCCCGTTTCGCTTGGTTCAGCACCATTTTCTGCCGCTGTAATTAAAACGTTTGGCTCTGTGGGTTTTTTTTTTTGCTTTCATGTCAGAGAACTGGCGTGGGTCCACACAGAAGCTGCAGTAGTTGCAGTATTTGGTTTCATCGATAAGCGAAGGCTATTCATACGACTGGGATCTATAAATATCCCGTTAAGGTTATTGTATCGCTTGCCAAATTAGCTTTTTTTCCTGCTGTCATCAGCAGGACTGTTGCCTCCAGTGAGTCATCAAAACAGGACTCTGGTTTTTCATGTATCACTACTGCCCTCTGGTGGCACAGCCTGGTACACCGCATAGCTTCAGTTCACTCATGGAGTCTCTTTAATAAGCGCTTAACAATGCCTTCACTGTAACCCAACCCTTATTAAAAATGTAACCTGGCTTATGTTCAAGGACAAAATTCAAACATTTGAGCCCTTCTGTTGACTGAGTATTGGGTACCAGTCCACAGTTTTGGAACCACCTGTCTTATAAATTCAGGATTCAAGCTTGGGGTGTCGTGGTGTGAGCAATAAGCTGAGCCTGTAGCCTAAATTTTGGAGGTTGAATCACAGGTGTGGGACTCCCATTGTACCCTTCAGCAAAGTATTTAAGATGAATTTCCTCAGTTTAAAACAAGCAGCATAACTGGGTATTATGTATAAGAATATACATTACAACAGTACAGTAAATGCAAACTATGTTAATTTGCAAAGATAAGAGTGTCAAAGTGCAAAGTATATAAATGTGGAAAGTACAATGTATAATTAAAATTTCCCTGGAAGTAAACAGTCTGTTTCCCACTTCAGTAAAAAGGACTGCACGTGAAGTCAGGTCTTTAAATTTTATTGGGACAGATTTGTTTCAGCAGTCAAGTCTTCTTCGCTCTACAGTCTGTACTGATAAAAATTTAAAGACCTGACTGAGAGTGCTGTCCTTATTGGAATGTGCATTCATTAAACTAAGGATTCAGCACCCAGGAAAATAACATTAGAAGATTCGATCTGAGCACGTTTGAGCTTTAATACAAATTTGCTTCACCCCACCCCTCCCCCCACCTCCCTCTGCAGGAGTCCCTGGACAGTCGGCACGCCCTGCTGTGTAAACAGAGAGAGGACGCCAAAGACCTGAAGGACAACCTGGACCGGCGGGAGCGCGTGGTGTCGGCCATCTTGTCCAAGCACCTGACACCGGAGCAGCTGCAGGACTACCGCCGTTTCGTCCAGACCAAGGCCGCCATCCTGATCCGCCAGAAGGACCTGGAGGAGAGGCAGAGGCTGGGGGAGGAGCAGCTGGAGTGTCTGTCAAACAGAATCCCGCCCTAAAACGGTCTAAGCCCTGCCCCCTTTCCCCCTGCCCCCCCCACCCTACCCCCCCAGCCATGCCCATCCCACTCAGAATACCACCTGATACCTGCCCTCTGCTGGTGGTGACATCACGACTGTCCGACGACTTCACACACGCACTTCTGCACACAGATGCACCAGGGTGACGTTCTACGTTCTATGTTCTACGTTCTAAGTTCTATGGTCCGTGTTCTACATGCATGGCTGGTGATTTCATCGCTCGGGAGAGTCAAAGTGACCCTGAGTCACTGGCCTTCGCTCGGACTCTTCTTCCGTTGCGATCACATTGACTACATTTCATATCTGGAGCTTATCTTTCCTTACAATCACGTTAATAGGCTTTAAAGCAAAACTTTTTGGAGACGACAACACAATGGTGCAGCAATTTTGAAGCTAAAATCGAAGGAAAATAAGGAAAATGTCAATTTAATTTATTTCTAGTAATTTGTAAAGTTGGCGCTCTTACTAAAACCAAATAAGAAAGAGAAATAATCGAGCACTTTCACATTTGACCCGCACATGCCAGCATTAGTGTGTCCTGTTAGGAATGTTTATTTTAAATGCGTCAAGCGAAACACTATTTATTCCAAGCTTTTACAAGGTAATTTTTGGTTATTAATAAAAATATAATTATTGGGTTTTTATTTTTGGTGGGATGGGGGATATATGATGGATAAAACAGATATAAGATGTCTGGACATAGTGGACAGTGCTTCCGGTCACTTTTGGTAGTTTCCACATCTTCAATCTTTTTTTTTTTTGTAGCTGTCCTACTTTGAATACACACATTTGTCCTTAATTTGTTCACCAGGAAGCTGACTTTTGAGTCCAAAGCTGAGCTGAGCTCTTTATACTGCTTGAAGATCACGGGACCGCAGCATCAGAGGACTTTAGGTGCCTTAACTCTCGAGTGCCGACTACGTCAGTGACTGGGTGTTTAAATGCTCTTTGTGTTTATGTGTAAAAAATCTCATTTTGTGAACTCCTTGCTTTGGTCTCTTAAGCCCCAGTGCTTCAAAGGAGTCTCATTATCAGGAAACCCTTTTCAAAAAGGATTTATTCAAATACTGTAGACCCTTAACTGATGCTTTTAGTTCTTCGCTTGATTATAAGGTACTGGCGTACTGTCCTTTCTGTTTGTGTTTATTTTTGGAGTGTGTCAGTCAAGCTGGCTCATCTTTTTAAAGTGGTTAAAACTGAAGCAATCTCTCTTGCTGGCTACGAAACTAACGATGGTTATTACACTTAAATATGTGTCGTTTAGAATTAGAATGTGCTTTTCATGAAGTGGTTAGCTAGCATATGGAAACATTGTGCCTTTGTTTTAATGATGTACTGTTCTTCTTTGCACTGTTTGGTCCTGGTTTGTAGTTGACAGGTACAATTCAAAAGCTATTATTTCTAGTGATCCCTTTTTTCCCCCTTTTAGATGTAAGCATTTCCTATGATCTTGTAAGTGCACTACAGATGCATGTTGCACAAGCTATTAAGGTGTCACTGGGAAGCTCACTGTCATCATCACAAACAACGTTATGTCCCACATGCACCAGGGGTCACTGATAGTAAGGTTTAAATAAGAATGTACAACACTAGATTTGAGGTCCAAAAGATTTGAGGTCCAAAAATATTGATGGACATGATGAACTTTAATCCTCTGTAAGTATGTTCACAAAAAAACCTATTTCAGTGAACTATAAAATAAAATATTTGTTGTTTTTATGTACCAAATATCTTCTGTATGTTAACATGAAGAGCTTATTTTGAGAGCCACCACTAGGGGGCGTAAAGTGTGTGTGATTACCCACTGTTTGTGTCCGACTGCGAGCAGTGTCAATGGAAAGGTTGTGGATGAGCTTGCATGCAGCCTGGCAGATTGATCGCCTTTGGGGAAGGAATAAATGGTTAGATCTTAGGCGCTGCTTCAAAAAAAAAAAAAAAAAACTCTTTAATCTTAGACACTTCAACGAAGTTCGGCTTTCGTCTGGTTTGCTCGGGGTTAAAATTGCACAGTCTGTGCATTTCGCATGAGAATTTAAGGATTCTTTTCTTATTTTTGTTGGCAAAACGAAGCTTGTTTGTTTTGGCCTTGCGTACAGACGACGGCTTCAAAGGCTCGCGAACGACGGAACTCCAGGGTATTCGTGTTTGTAAGACCCGAAGGGAGGGCGAGGACGTGGAAAAGGCCAACACACTACCAGCCGACAAAGGAGTTCATAACAAACAACGACAAGTTTATAGGAGCTCCATGCCGCTTCCTGCTCTGTGCATAGATTCCCTGTGTAATGTATAATTTATCTGCTATGAGTGGGCGGGATTTAATTATAAACAGTGTTTTGTTTGAATTTCAGGACCGGGGTGTTTTACTGTTGTTGTTTTTTTTTCCTTTCAGTTTTATTTTTTTGGAGGACAATCTGGACACAGTTACATAGTTGAACTCTCGGCAGATTATGGCGATGACTTTGTGTTGTGTGTGTGTGTGTGTGCGTGTGCGTGTTCTCATGTTCATGTGTTGCAGTGCGCGTGTGTGCATGCATGTGTGTTTGCGTGCGTGCTGCATGTGTGTGCGTGCATTGTGTGTGTGTGTGTGCATGGGGCCATGGGTGAGGAGCCTAACTGCAAAAGATTGAGATGCAAATGAGACCGTCCAATTATCCAATTACGGACGACTAAATGAATATTAAGTAGAGTTAGGGTGGGGCCACTTTCTTCTGCCAGAGGCCTGAGGGCGGCCTTCTCTTACTGCGACCTTGCTGCGCATGCTACATAAAGCTCTTATTCTGACTGTTGTGTGGAAAGCAGACCAAGTATGAATATATATATATTTTTGTCATATTGTATTATATTATATTGTGAATAAAATACATTTCGTCCTCCTACCAAAGCATTTATTTATTTGTTTATTTATTTATTTATTTTTAAATTCATTTATTTATGTAAAGCGTATGGTCTGCCACATTATTTAATCATCCCCTGGTAAATGCTTGCTTGGTGTTCTGCACTGTCATTTTTTTTTACACCTAGAGGTGCCTATCCATGCTTCCCACTCTCTCTTCCTGTAAAGACGTGGACAGTGGAGGTAAAGTTTTTTTTTGTTTGTTTTTTTTTTGAGAATTTCAGCACCGTGGACTGTCTGCGTGTTTGATTCGAAAGGACTGCTGGGTTTCTCTGAAGAGGGCTGTGGAGAGGGACGGGGGGCTGCTGAGTCAGTGATCTGCCCTGTTGCCCCGTCAGAGAAAAGGTCGCCTCAAACTCACACTCCTTATTCGGGCTTGAATGGAAAGCTGCCCTGTTTGTTGTTTTTTCTTTTTTTTGTCTATTTTTGTTCTTTTTATGCACAAGAGCCAATTACCCAGACACTATGTGTTCGAAAATAATTAAGATTCAGCTGGGCGAGAAAGCAAGGGAGAGAGAGAGAGAGAGTGAGTGAG
Source organism: Anguilla pacifica (assembly GCA_039654925.1). NCBI lineage: Eukaryota > Metazoa > Chordata > Actinopteri > Anguilliformes > Anguillidae > Anguilla > Anguilla pacifica. The sequence goes on along the minus strand of CM077292.1, from coordinate 4,421,179 downwards.
AGAGAGGGAGCATGAGAGAGAGGAGAGAGAGTGGGAGGGAGGGAGAGAGGGAGAGTGAGAGCAGGAGGGACGGGTAGAGAGATAGAGAGATAGCGACAGGGAAGGAGAGAGAGGGCAAGAGCGAGAGAGGGAGAGTGACAGAGGGAGAACGAAAGAGAGAGGGAGAGCAGGAGGGAAGAAAGAAGGGGAGAGAGGGAGAGAGAGAAAGAAAGAGAGGTAGAAAAACAAAGAGAGAGGTAGAGAAAGAGGGAGAGAGAGTGAGTGAAAGAGAGAGAGAGAGAGAAAGAAAGATGTTAAATGAAGTGTTCACTTGCAGCGCGGCACTGGGCGAAGCTTGGTCCTTATAAAATCCCAGAGAGCCTCTGGCTCTTAAGAGCACACATTTGTGCCCTCGTTGCAGCATCATGGCGAAGGCATGCCCGCCACAGAAAACAGCCCTTTAAGCAGCGGTGTTCCTACACGCCCCACCGACAGCTCCTCACACCAGCTTTATTTATTAAGAGCCCCACACAAAGACACCCTGGCAAAACAAACCATGCGCTGGCATGGCATGGCATGGGGGAGCAGGAGGGAGGGAGAGAGAGAGAAAGAGGGAGAGAGAGGGAGAGAGATCGAGGGAGGGAGGGAGAGAGGGAGAGAGATAGGGAGAGCGAGGGAGGGAGGGAGAAAGAGGAAAAAAGGGAGAGAGAGAAAGGATGTGTGAGAAAGAGGGAGAGAGCAAGAGAGAGAGCGAGGACGAGAGAGAGAAAGAGAGGGAGAGAGAGAGCAGGAGGGAGGGAGAGAGAGAAAGAGAGGGAGGGAGAGAGAGAGAGGGTGAGAGAGAGTGAGAGAGAAAGAGAGGGAGAGGGAGAGTGAGAGAGAGACAGAGGGAGAGAGAGAGAGCGGGGGGATGCTATCTGGCAAACTCTTGAGAACCGACTGCCCTCCAAAAGTCCCTTTTTTGTGTAACAAAAGTTGCTAAGGTCCAGGCTGGGGAGTAATCCAGTGGGAGATCCTGCTTATTTTTTTTGCTGGACTCTCTGACATTTCAGGACCCGGATGCAAAAACCACATGAAACACGCTCGCCTTTTTTATTATTAACATTAAAAAAAGAAAAATATATAACAACCGGTGTATGGCTGGAATTAATACATGCAACTCCAGCTGCTCTGTCGCTACATCTGGTCACAAAATGGCTACATTGGCTATTCTGGGTTGACCTCTGAAATAGGCACTGAAATATACTGTATCTGAGACAGAGGACAGAGGCTGACCTTGAGCAAGGACCACTTCTTGTCCCAATGCCCCTCCATTGCCTCAAACAGGGCTCTACAGTGCTCCCATTTCAGGAGCATTAGCATTTACACGTGTGCTAACTGAAAAAATAATCTTGGAGCCCATCTGCTAATTGGGATGCATTAGCGTGCTCCTGAACTTTTCCACTTAGGAGCATGTGTGCCCCATGGAAAAAATGTTAGCGTAGCGTCCTGTTATGTCAAAGGCCCCCACATCCTCCCCCTCCTGGCTGTGGATAGTGGACAGGGCACGGACCCATGAGAGGGGTCTGCCACTGAAATATTAGGGAGGGGGGTGCCCAATCAGGGGTACGTGCGTCAGGTCTCGATCGCATTTTTGACGGGACGGCACTTACCTGCGAGTAACGTGACACCAACGGCGACGCTGTCGTCATGTAGTTACGAAACATCGCGGTCATTCGTACACGCGATGCCCTTCCTCGCTGAGCACCCAGCCTCTCGCTAAACGAAGAGGCCCCCAGAGGCCCTTTCCCTCCGCGGGACGGGATTGGCTGGGGCGAGGCGAGATTTCGTCACTGCCGCCGGGGAGCTGACATCACGGAACCGGAGAGAGAGAGAGGCAGAGAGAGAGAGAGAGAGAGAGAGAGCACGTTGTCTTCTCTCTCGCCTGCAGGGGCCGCGGATGACATCACACGCTGGCGTTACATCATCACATTCGCACAACCGCATGTACCGTTTTGTTTAGCAGTGGAGGTATGTGTTTCGTACTGTGTGTGTATGTGTGAATGTGTGTGTGTGTGTGTGTGTGTGTGTGTGTGTGTGAATGTGTGTGTATATGCGTTTGTGTGTTTGAGTAGGGCCAGGGGGGGCTTACATCACGTTTGCATACCCAAGCTATTATGTGGGTCTGCGTTTTTATAAATAACAGCAGAGGATATTTCTCTTCATGCCCTCTCTTTGACCCGTTTGAGCAGTGCTGAGAAGTGCCAGCATGTCATTTTAAAATGTCCCAAATCAGACATTTTGCATAAAAGGCTTTTTCTCTGTTCCAGTCAAAATTCACGGAACTTCATTGTCATGGTCAGACGACACCAAACCTGAGCTTTTTGGCCAAGCACACACTACTAGTCCTAGGGATCTTGTTAAGGTTAATGGAATCAGGAACTGCAGCGGGAACCAAGGCATTTTGGGCAAAGAAAACCTGGCTTCTCCCTGCCAGGAAGCTCAAGCTCGCCCCTAAAAGGATCTTTCAGGGAGTAAGTGATTCCAAGCAAACCTCAAAATCACCCAGGAAATGGTTGACCACAAAAGTACTGCACTACAGAGGACATTTTGGTCTTGAAACCCGGTCAAAAACGTGCCGTTTGAATTGAAGGGGGCCATCCGAAAGCACAGACTGAAGGATCTGAAGTAGGGGGGTTTCAAACTGAACCTGAATTCAGAGTGTTTCTGTGGGTTTTTGTGGTTTCCTTTCAATCAGCTGCCAATTAGGGGCCTGAGAACAAGGTGGGTGGATCCCTTAGCCAATCAATGACTTCAGTTTCAACACTTGCGCTGAGAACGCCCCAAAAACCAGCAGACGCTGCAGCCCTCCAGGACTGGAATTTGACACCAGTGATCTAAAGGATTTTCCAAAGATTCCGTATGGAGGAAAGGTCAAAGGTCCCCACAAATATGTTCACCCATCTCATAAAACACTATAGGAGTGTTACTCTTGAATAGGGAGTGTCTGGAGTAGAGAATACAGATACATGAATCACTGTGACATATTTTTTTGGGGAAAAAAATAATATTGCTCGTTAAAAATCTTTTTTTTTTCCCCCCCTCTGAGCAAGATTAGTATAAAAGAATAATGTAATTTCCCAGTTTTTAATTGAAGCACACAATACAGCACACTGTTTATTAATTTCATACAGCTTTCTTTGCTCGTCTTTTTATCGAGGCGGTGAATAAAATCGGAGCGCGCAGAACAGCCTTCAGTTTACGCTCCATAACTTTCACTGAGCACATTCAGAAATGACGTCAATGCTAATAAGGGGATCGGGGCAGATGGGACTTTTACCCTACAGCTGTAGGACTGGAAAAATGCCCCCCATCCCCCCCCCCCCCCCCCCCCGCCGCCATAAAGTACCCATCATTTGGCTCACACATCTGTTCAAATCGATCGTAATTTCAAACATCTTAATTTTTTATTTATTTAAGATTTAGAAAATAAATCCATGCTCAATCTTCCACAGAAACAGAAAATATTCAGAGAACAAAAAAAGATTGTTCATACAGTTAACATACAGCCCATATACCATACCGCCCCACTCACCCCCCCCCTTCTCTCTCAGAGATGTGTTAAAAACTGCCCCCGCATATTGATAAATATATGCAAAGTGTTATTTTTGAATAACCGATTCTATCTATAGCAGGCCAAGACCATACCTCATGTCATATTGATCTGAGGACTCCAGGACCAAAGAACAGCTTTTTTTTTTTTTTTTTCTTTTTCTTGATTACACGTTATACATCATAACTGCTTTCTTGGCAAACATTCCCGACAGAAACTGTGTTCTGTGTATTTTGGCAACACTACAAGCGATATCTGTTTAAACAAGATACACAGAGGCATGCACACTTACTCAAAAACAAACTGAACAGCCCTGCACCCACTTCAATTAAGAAAAAAACTGTTACAGACAAGAAAAACAATTAACTTATTTCATTACTCAGGTTTCAAAGTAATAAAAATTATAATATGGTAATACACTGATTCAATGCATAGATTAGGTCTGAAGGCACAAACAGTAAAATATTGGAGTAATTCAGATGGACTGCACATATTTTCACTGCACTCACTCGTATCAATATTTTGATAAGTTTTCATAAAGTGAGTCACAGTAGGCTGCAAGGTACTCCGCCCCACACTCTTATCAATAATTAAAACAGTGCGTGTTTTTGTACATTATAATCCACATGCACTGTTATTATAATTCTTACAAATGCTACATTGCTACATAATGCCAGAAACCTGAACCAATAATAAGAATGATTTGTTTCATTCAAGAGGACAGACATATAGCCCACTTTCATATTATGAAAACATATTGTTATAAAGATCCCACAACCATCTAATTATGTGTCCACCACACAGTAAAAAAATATCCTGTGTTAATTCAACCCTAACATACGCTCTCAGAAAAAAAGGTACCATCCAGTACCTAGAAAGGTACAATCGCTTGTCACTAGTACCTTTAGAGGTACGGTTTTGTACTTGCACATAATTTGTACCCTGGTGTACCTTTATTTCTAAGACTGTAGGACATAACAGGGACTACATGTACTCTGATAGAGTTGATTTAACACTGAGCATTTTGCGCTGAACATGAATTTGGCTCTAACAGGGTATCTGCATGAGTCCAATAGTGACCATACGTACTCTCACAGAGTTGATTTAACACTGAACTCCCACTTCATTTGACAACACACTCGCAGGGTGAAAGTAGTGTTTGACGGCGAGCCTCGGCACCTTCAGTGTGGCACCAGCCCGCCGTGCTTGAAAAGGTCCGAGAAGCTTCTGTTCCTCGGCAGACTCTCCTCGCCCTCGTCCTCCATGTCCTCGCAGGTCACGGACAGGAAGCCCGGCCGCTGCTTGTGCCTCCTCCTCGGGCCGGCGGCGTGCGGCTGGAACAGCCTGCCGAACGTGCTGAGGCCCCTCGAAATGTCGGCAAAGTGCTCGTCCCCGCCGTCCCTCTCGTGAGCGTGCTCCTGTGGCTCGGCCCGCGGCGCGCCGAGCAGCTCCCTCACATCGGCCGGCGCGTCCCCCCGCAGGTAGTGGCGGGCCTTCTTGCCGTCGTTGTCCCGCAGGTGCACGTTGGCGCCGTAGTCGCGGGCGAGCAGGGCGATCACCGGCCGGCGGTCGTGTATGGCGGCGATGTGCAGCGCCGTGTACCCGCCGTGGCTCCTGGCGTTGACGTCGAAGTCGGCGCGGCCGCGCCGGCACAGCTCGACGATGGTGCTCACCATCTCGCAGTGGCCGCCCTTCGCCGCCCAGTGGAGGGCCGTGAAGCCCGACATGAAGTCCTTCTTCAGCGCCAGCTCGGTGTCCCGGAGCAGGAGGCCGTGCACCTGGGTCCAGTGCCCCGCCGCGGACTTCACCAGCCACTCGTGCTCCCTGGACTCCAGCGGGACCGTCGCCGAATACTTGGCCTCCTCGGTGGGCTTGGCGCTCTTTTGACACCGCCTTGGGTGCGGCGAACCTGGAGGCTGGAGTTCCTCGAACGGCCTCCTCTTGGTTCTGGGCGACTTGTCAGGCTCTCGGCCGTGGTTGACGGTCCCCGGGGGCTTGTCCTTAGCGCCCGGCTCGGGGACATCAGCGATAACCTTGAGTTCTGGTGGTGGCATTCTCAAGGGCAACATGTAAGGCTTTTGGGGCGCAGTGGCTCCCGACTTAGCTGTCCCATCAGTACGCCCGGCTCGTGAAACAGAGGGTTTCGCCTCGTTGTCTTTCAAGCTATTGACTTGGAGTACTTTACATGACTGTATGCTACTAACATTCTGTGTCCCTGTGTGCAGTCTGACTGAATCCATATCTCTGCTTCTTTGCAATGCCCGTTCCACGGGCGACGGTTCTTTGTCGCTGTTACTATCGTCGCAGTCAGTATCTGCGAGGGGTGACGCGTTGCTGTTATCGAGATTTGAGTTCTCTTTCTGTTTCGCCAGATTAGAGCTGTCGTTTCCTTCGCCATCACACGGTCCACTCAGTTCCGCGGGAGCGTCAGGTGAGACGTCTGAACTTTCCCCAAACTCTGTGCTTTGATCCGTTAACGTTGAGATCTCTTTCAACAAATGCGAATATCTTTTCTTAAGGACGATATGCTTTTCGCCATCTATTTCTTTAACTACGGCGACGTTGTTCACGAAAGTCTTGAAAAGATCCCTGTTCTGTTTCTTTTCCGCGAGATCGCTGCAGTTTAAAGGACCTTTGAACTCACTCAGAAACTCGGAGTTCTTTGCTTTGCCGTCCCGTTTCAGCAAGAAAGTCAGAATGGTTTCTTGAGTTAAAGCCATCGTTTGGCACAGTTTTTTTCGGGGAACCGTTATTAAAGCATAAGAGCAAATCCTGTTCGTTCAGTTCTTGTTCACCTTGGCTTTCTCTCTGCCGCCGGTCTTGGGCTGTGGCTCCGCTCTACCTGGAGCTTCCGGTGAGAGTCTGCCTGCCTATATGCGGGGACAATTAGAATAATTTATGCGGAGAAGCGAACAGGAGAAGGCGGCCTGAGAAGGGGCTCTGGTAACTGTAGTTGATAGCCATGGGCTAGCCGTCGCAATTCGATCCGTGCAAGATGAACCCTTCAATGCGAGGAAAACTATTCACCATACTTTTCACAAACAGAGGAAGAACACGATACCTTCGATTTACAACGGCCAACGTATTTCTGGGCAACTCTTTTTTGACAAAGGATATATTACAAAGGCGTGATAGCCCGCGCAACGAAGAACTATTACCCACACAGAAAAGTTACTGTTGCAGATTTATTTCCTTTGACAGGGCACTGCAGCTTTGTACCAGTTCCCCGGAACATGCACGATCCTTTAGTTAGAACACATACTGCATAATAATGAAAAACAGCACATAATAATGCATTTAAGCAGTTTGATTATTTTATGCAAGGTCAAATATTCAGTGCATAGAAATATGAAGTGAAACGAGGTGTTAAGTAGCCTGCAGAAACTGTGAAGTGAATCTCGCGCTTTAACAGCGGATCGCAGTCCGCGAGACTACAGATCCCGAGAGCGCTCACGAGCACAGTGACCCATCAAATATGAACCAGTGTTAATGTTTGCTTTATTCATTTTCACACAGAAACTCCCTCCCCAGGAGCGGCACGCCTCTGCTTTTTTCCAGCGCTCTCGCGAAGCGGATGCAGTGCGGTTCGCTTGCAAACTGTTCCTGCCTTGTGAAACTCCCCTGTCCCGGCTTGTGTGGCCCTGAGAATGGAATTCCTGTGTGAAGTGGGAGTTTCCAGGAAGTAGCCATATTGGATGCACGGAGCCTCTTCTACTGTGTCAGCGTACGGAGAGTGCGGAACGAAAAGAAGTCCCTCTTCGCTTAGCTCGCTTGTAATCTACGCGCTCTCCACACAATGGCTGCAACGGACGTGGATGTATTTTCCGTAAGTGTGTGCTGTCTTTTTAAACGATTGCAGTTTGGACAGTCATTGCTGCTTCATTCTCTGGGTAGACATCGTTTCTGCCATATGCAAGTAAATAGCTGGCTAGCAAGCTACTATGGTGATGGTGGCAATATGCCTTCCCATTTCGATCTGGTCCTGATGGGAATGTATCTAGCCACGTTGCCTGTATCACCAGCGACCGAGTGAACACATTCAGCTACTGGAAAAGACTTGTCATGTTGGCTATCAAACATAGACTACTTGGGGTAATCTGGCTAATTACCGTATAGCCACAGCTTTGCTCTGTTATCTTAGTCTATAGCCTACTGAAAGGGTTGCATGACCAGTTTTCTTTCCAGCTAAGTGGACATTCGTGAACGTTATTGATAGCGTAACTTTCCCCAACCCCAATATCTGCTTTCCAGAGGGCAGGCTAGCTCACGGAACGGTCGTCTTTGGGCTATCGCGCAGATGTGCAATATTGGGAATTGCCTTTTGCAGTGGAACCCCTGGTAGCCTACACGCCAACTACAAGCGGCATTCTCAGCGATACTTGCGTGCAACTGTTTTAGGTTACGGCGCTGGTTGCTCTTCTGAAGACAACTAGAAAGTGTAGCTTCGTGTTTCAAATATTTTTCATGCGCCCTGTGTGCTTATGAGATGGAAGCCGTCGACCAAGATTTTCGAATGTTGATTTTGAATAAGGGCCACTATTTTGTGGACGGCCTCGTCACAAGAGAAGAGAAGTGGTGTTATCGAACTTCCTAATGAATGGAGGGGGATTACTTACTGTGCGGGTTTCTAACAACATAGCCTACGTGATAGCGCAGGTCACGTAATGCACTCTGAGTTGCATCAAGACGAATTCCTTTTAAACTTGGATGAATCTGTGCATCGGGTTCGATCTATTGTTTTGGAAACAGAATTCATCCTGAATGTAGGCGGAGCTGCGATTTTCTTACGTAAAAAAACAAATTTTTGACAAGACCGGTTTGTTTACATTGGCTGGGAAAAAAAGATGAATATCTAAACCCCCCTCAGGGCTAATTGCAGTTCTGAGACATTGATCGTCCCTTAAGTAGCTTTTGATTATTTATTCTACCAGGCATCAGTGTGTTGACATAAAACGCGAGGTATTAATACAGCGTAATATTTGTGCCCAGTGTAAAGCCAACCTGAAGTCCTGACAGGGGTATTTCACTTTCCGTCAACCGCTGACGAGATTCTTTGAGTTGTTGGGTTGGATGGTTAGCATTACGTTGCCTACGTAGGTAAGCAGATTAGCAGTGAGTACTCTAGCCACCCCCCTCCCCTCCAAGATTGTCACGAATTCGCCGAGCAGGGGAATGGAAGCGAGGTGGAATCTGATAGCGAGGGGTGGATGGGACCGATAGTCGTCTCGTGCACGATGCTATCAAAGGGAACATGCCATATCTGAATCTCTGACAGCATGAAGTCCTTTACCATTTTTAAAAAGACATTTTGGACTGACTCATTGAGTGAAGTAGCTCCAAAAAGTAACGTCCAAACTAGCTTTCGCAATGTGAAAAAGCACCGAAATAAGGCATCCTCCAATGAGTACTGCACAAAGTAGCCTACTGCACAGGCACTGAACTTGTGCGCGGTTATGGTCCCATGTTTGGCTCCACGAATGCAAATCAAAAATATAATCTCGCTGTCATTCCTCGTAACTTTTATGTAAGTAAGTTCATGTGGAAAACAGCTCTGGTAATCTTTATCACTCTGAAATTTTAGGTTTACGTTCAAGTCTGCCACGACGGTTTAAAAAAGAAAAAAAAAAGTGTAGGCCTATTTGAGCTCCGATGAGTTATTTCCGAAGGGCAGGGGGCATCGAAATGTTACAGCCCAGTGAAGTAACAGTTCAAGAAAGACTCCTTTGTGCTGTCGCTGTGTGCTGAGACTGAGCGCCGGGCAACTGGAACATACAATTGTTGTGTGAAAAACGGCTTTGGCTGATGGCCGGTGCTTCCTCTCAAAGTGGGCGTGTTGCGACATTTTTCAATTTCGTTTTTAAAATTGGTTTATTAATTTTTTTAAACTTTCAAGCTGTGCCCTTGTTTGAATAACGACATTGTCAACATAGACGTCTTCCCTGTCGTCTGAAAACGACGAAGCGTAGCTAGCTTTATGGATCCCCATGACATGCGTTTTTATTCTGATGTGAAGACTGTTCTGTTGATCATAACATAACATAACATAACATAACATAACATAACATAATGACGAGTCCAGGCCATTCAGCCCAACAATACATCTGGCGTCGTCCGCCCAGACTTTGGAGAAACCTCAACAGCGGTGTGATCCAGGGATGGTTTATTCCAACATTAGAAGATGTATCCCGTCGGACAGGCACAAGGGAGGAGCGCAGAGTATCATATTATGAAATAATAGTCCGTGAGATCACACATAGCTTCAGTTGTTTTCTTTCTCCGTCAGTGCTCACAAGCGTGTGTGTGATTTCTGCGTTGAAGTGTGAATGAACACTGATTGAACTGATTGCCTTTGAACCATTTGAATAGGACCCTTAACAGGCCCACTTGTAAAGTAGGCCTAGTCTATGCACTGGTCTCTACATTTTAAGTTGAACCCCTTTTTTTAAATTAAAAAAAAAATTGACCTACATGACTCCAGTTGAGCGGAGGTTACGCAATTCCAATAATTGCGTTTAGGTTTTACAGTGTCGGTTCACGGAGGGAGCCGTTCTAATAACGTTTGCCTTCATTACGGATGTTTAGTCTGGCACCAAAGATCAATTAACAGACCTAGGAGTCAAAAATAATTCAAAGGGTTTAGATCACAGGCACTCTCTGACTCTGTTTTACTAATGGGCTTCCATTTTGGTTCTGTATGTCACTAAAGTAAATGGATATGCTCAGTTTTGTTTGATCTGGCCGAGACGGGGAGAACAGTGTCGAATATTTTGTGTAGAGCCGTGCAGTCATTATTTTTTTTTACCTGGCTGATTTAGCCGTTTTTATGCAATGTGTGTGTAGAATATTACCTTTTTCATAATTAATAATGTGCAAATGAATATTGCCTGACTGCCACATCGTACAGTCATGATTCTTTAGAGCTCCTTCTTCGCTTTTATAGGTTTCATTACTGTCTTCCTGCTTTGACTGGCCTTCATTTTTTACAGAGGAAGTCCTCATCCGCTAATAGCTAATGTTTTGGACTCTCAGGTGAGCCGTATGTACTTCAGTTCCGACCGTCATCTCAGACTAGCGCGGGACTAGGTCAGTGTTGTTCCAGGTGGAGTAAGCATAAACAGTACTATTAGTGTTGCACTCAAAGTAACGGGAATCCCTTCACCTTATTTTCTCCATAACCAGTCATTACACCCAGACGACGGACTTTTAAAGATTAATATAGCATTTTGATTTTGGGCCTTTCCAGCGCACCCTCCTGTCTCTCTCCCTGCCATGTTGGTGGGGGTTTCTTCATAGCCCTCTGGATTGCTGATTCCATAACTCTCTGGATTTACTCCTCCGTCTGTTTTCTGCACCCCCCCCCTACACCCCCAGTCATCTGTCAAAATTCACCATCGCCTGGCAGAGTATCATTTCCATTTAGTTTTCATGATAAATCTCTCTCTCTTTCTCTCCCTCTGTCCCCCCCCCTCTCGCTCTCTCCATGCTCTGTAACGTATGTTCATTCCACATTGTATTCCAGCAGTTTTCGTGTATTCTCATAGACTGCACAGTCCACAAGCTTGTTTTTTTCATGTACAGTTTTAGATGGCAGTTTTTTTACTTGCACATTTTTTTTCTGAGATTCTGTTATAACTGCAGTCTTGGGTTATAAAAATACACATTCCTAGATTTTGTTTGATATATAATTGTGGCCACTAGTTCAAGTAGACATTATTATACATTTTAACATCTTGTCATTATTTTTTCAGTTCTTGTAGGTTCTGGTTATAATGAGATTGCCAGATTAGTCTAGCACATCTCCACATATCTGTGAATCGGACCAGAATATTTTATTGTATATTTTGGAGGCTATCCACACTGTTTTGTTGGCAATATGGCTATTTTGGTGACACAGACACAAGACAAGGACTCTAGTTAGTGCTGGCAGCTTACTAGACTGCTTTCAGATGTACTTATTACAGATATCATTTTCTTGTATGGTAAATAATGGTGTAGTGTTTCTATTATTTACAAATTGTATTAATATAGAAATACTGAGTACAGAACACAAGCTGGACCACATAGCGTGCCGTTAGCAATTTGAGAGTAATATAACATATTCCTGTGAAATTATACAGTCAAATTATACAGTCTAGTTGGACAGAGAGCTTGAAAATGGAAGATCCAGGGCCAATGTGACCAGCCATCTTCAGGGGGAAAAAAAGAACATTTACCCCCCATTTACATACACCCTTATGTAATACTGAAATTAAGGTTAAGTCAAGTTGAATTTGCTCCATGGAAATCATGTTTACTAGTCTGTTTGTTTAGATACAGACCATACTCTCCTTAGGGTGAACCTCCTGTTTGTCTGGTTTGATCTTGTCCATACTAAGCTCTTTATCCTGATGTAACCATCATTCCTGAATGAAACCAATGTTTGGTTCAGTGAAACCCAATGTTTGGACCTTGTTTTTTTTTGACGTTGGAAAATATTACATTACATTACAGGCATTTGGCAGACGCTCTTATCCAGAGCGACGTACATCAAAGTGTATAACCGTAACCAGGAACAAGTATGACGAAAACCCTAGAGAGAAGTACCGGTCCAAGTGCAGGGAACAACCGCATAGATCAACTTGGACCCTGAAGGTTAAACTGATTAACACTAATACAACGAGAACGGCAACAATTACTGCTTGTAAAAATTTTTTTTTTTTTTTTTTTTTAAATATACTCCACTGCATTAAGACAGTCAATGTGCCTAAGTCACCTACAAAACAGCTGCCTAGTTACAACCCTAAGCTTACAGTCATTTACAGGGGGATAGGGAGGGAAGGGGAGAGGTGCAGCCTGAAGAGGTGAGTCTTCAGTTGCCGTTTGAAACGGGTCAGTGTCTCCGCTGTTCTGACCTCCACGGGGAGGTCATTCCACCATCGTGGGGCCAGAACAGAATATATATAATAGTTATAATAATAGTTTCAGGTCCCTAAAATGACTGCACTGTGGTTCCTCTGTTCTCTTCTGGTGGACAGAGAGAGAGAGAGAGTGGCCGTATCTAAAAAAAAAAAAAAAAAAAAAAAAAATGTGTGTGCCATTGTCACTGATGCATGAAAGATTGACTTGTTGTGGTTTTTACCGGGGTGGCGGGGTGAGGTACGCTGGCCTCTTTTTGCCATTTGCATCTTTTTTATGTCCCATTGATTGTGCCCTGTTTGTGTTAGCAGTGCATCGCAGCAATGCTAATGAATTCTGTGCCAGTTGACTGGGAGAGAGAGAGTGAGAGAGAGAGAGAGTGTGAGTGTGAGAGTGAGAGAGAGTGCAAGTGCCAGAGGTAGAGAGAGAGTGCCAGAGAGAGAGATAGTGAGTGAGTGTGCCATAGAGAGAGAGAGAGAGAGAGCAAGTGCCAGAGGTAGAGAGAGAGAGAGTGAGAGAGAGAGGGAGAGAACCAGAAGTAGAGAGGGAGAGAGGGCCGGGGAGGGAGAGAGATAGTGAGTGAGTGTGCCATAGAGAGAGACAGAGAGAGAGAGCAAGTGCCAGAGGTAGAGAGAGAGAGAGGGAGAGAACCAGAAGTAGAGAGGGAGAGAGGGCCGGGGAGGGAGAGAGAGATGGTGAGTGAGTGTGCCAGAGAGAGAGAGTGAGAAAGATGTTATTTATAATTTATGCTGTTATTGTTGTTGCGGCTTGCTTTTTAAAAATCCGTACTATGATTGATCGTTGTTATCACTACACTTTGGCAGTATGTATTTAAAAAAAAAAAAAACATGTCATGCCAATAAAGCATTTGAATTTGAGTGAGAGAGAGGGAGAGGGGGAGAGTGTGTGAGAGGGGGAGGGAGAGGGAGAGAGAGAGGTAGGATTCAGGTGTGGAAGGAAATGAGAGTTTGGGTGAACTCATCCAACCAGCGCTCTGTTGAATTCCAAGGTCCATCTGGCAGAGAGAAATGGAAGTGCCTCTCCTCTCCTCTCCTCCCATCCGACCCCAAGCGGATACTTTTTTGTCTTTTTTTGTTTCGCATACTCATAAGCACAGAAGTCTGTGGTCACGGGTGTGTATTTCGTGGGGGAAATTTGGGGAAGCCTGATGGAAACTCCGCTCCACCTGAGCTCCCTTGGCCCGTGCGGCTTGAGTCCCGTGGGGGTGAGGGGGATACTGGGGGGGGGGGGGTTGCGTTTCTTCGCTCAGGGATCATTTAACGGCCATGGTATTAGTAGCGTCTTCCGCACAAACCAGACCTCTGTTCCATGACAGTTTATGAGAGTGTTACGTTAGAACGACTCGCTGTCATCTTGACTGAAAAACCCTCCTGCATCTCACTTTGAAATAATACAAAAAAAAAAAAAAATGTATATATATATGTATAATTATTGGATGGTCGATTATGGAAATATCGATTCCACTCCGCACCACCACCATCACCACGCACCCCCCCCCCCCCCCCACCCAAAAAGGTTTCATCAGATTGGGTTGCATTCCTTTTGTGCCCCCTGGTCCTGTGTTGCAGTCATAACAGCCCGCTCCAGTTTTTTGGGGCCGAGTTGGATGACATCATCCCAGAAGTATGTGCCCTTACAGGGAGTAGCGCTCCGAGCTGTAGGTGCTGTCGGCTGCTGTTTAGAATGTTTTCACTCGCAGCGTATTAACGTAAGACTGGGGATTTCAAACCTTTCACTCGAGCCTAGACCCCGTATAGATAATAGACAGCAAGAGTAGGGACATTTCCCCTGTAAAAATATACCATCATTAAAAAAAACCCTGAATGTTTGAAGTCTGTTAGTGAATCACGGATTTGTGTGTTATTTTAAGCGGTTAAGCTCAAGTTCAAGTTTAATAACAGCCCTACCAGTTACAGTAGACGTTGGCGGGAGGGGGTGTGGGGGTTGGCTGGGTGTTGGGTTGACGTATGTCTCTGTCTTCTGCGAAGGAAAATAAGTGATTATGGCGATGGTTGCGTTTGGATCTTCTCCCCAGAGCGAAGAAAAGAGGAACCTCAGCCTGGGCGGCCATGTTGGTTTCGACAGTCTGCCAGATCAGCTGGTCAGTAAATCGGTGACACAGGGGTTCTGCTTCAACATCCTCTGTGTGGGTAAGTTGGCCAACACCACCACAATTTTCCTCTAGAATAAACAAAATAAAGCCGTACCGTTTCCATGACTACAGATGAAGGGAAAGAACACGTGGAGAGAAGCTGAAGCCTAGCTGTCACCTTCTAGAACTTTCACGTCTGTGATGACAGAAGGAAGTCACACTTTCCGTTAATATAAAACCAGAAACGCTTAAAAGGTGAAATGAAGGGAGATTCAGTTGTGTTGTTTCTAGAGAATAAGATGTTGGGGGAAAAAAATGGGCCCAGAATGAAGTAAAACACAACTCAAAAGATAGCGGGTCACTGAAACGGAGGTGTCATTTAAGAACGTTCTCATGTAAGGGGGGGAAAAATGTTCTAATGAGACCTGATTTTGTGCCCCCCTCCCAAAACTCGTCCTTCCGCTCGCCAGGGGAAACGGGTATCGGCAAGTCGACGCTAATGAACACGCTGTTCAACACGACGTTCGAGAACGAAGAGGCCAGCCACTACCAGAACGGCGTGTACCTCCGACCCAGAACGTACGACCTGCAGGAGAGCAACGTCCACCTAAAGCTGACCATCGTGGACACCGTGGGGTTCGGAGACCAGATCAACAAAGAGGAGAGGTACGGCCGCGTTCCCCTCCCTGAATCTCAGGGACTGATGGGAACCAGGAAGCATCTCAAAAAAGCACCCGTTCGTCTGAATTCCTGAATTCTTTTCCATTTTTGGAGCAAAACTGAGATAGCAGGAGCTGAGGAGGAGGACCAATGGTTTTGTAGCGTCTTGGCTGTTAGGTCATGAAAGACAGTCGGACAGAGCCAGCAGACTGAGTGGAGATAAGAGGAGGAGATGACTGGCAGAACTAATTCTGTTTGAAAAGACATGAGAAAGTTTGGCAGGGTGGGGGGGGGGGGGGGGGGGTGGAGGGTTGAGAGGAGGAAATTCTTGGTTTTGAGCTGCAGCTGTGGGAAAGAGTGTTTGTGTGACCTTGGAAAGAGACGGGTCTTCTGAGCTCCCTGTGCGATGCGAAGGGAGGAGGAGAACACTAGCATAATTCATCCGCTTTTGGGACAACGTATCTCCAACACAAGTGCCAAAGAATGAGAATTCATAATGCGTGCATTATGGGAAGGAATAAGGATGCTGGGAGCCGCTAAAAGGAGGGTTTTTTTTTAAGGGGCCTGAACGTTTTCTTGGCACGTCTTTACATCGCAAACAGACAGTCGCAAACAAGCCAAGCCCTTGAGGCCACTTTTCCTAAAATACACAAAGGAGGGTACTGATGACTCTGCCCTGTTTCTGCTGGGATATTGCGTGTATGAGCTGTGGATTATTTGTTTTCTCGCAGTCCTTTATTAAAATGAGGAAACAGTGGGCAGTGGTGGGCATTTGTAGTCACGGTTCTGACGTCAGTTCTTGTGTCAGGCTTTCATTTTAACCGGAGTGCAGTTCCTGGAATACCGGGCGAGCTATGCCACAAATATGAATTTGTCTTAACTTTGCGGCCACTGTAAAACTGAAGTTGGCATATGTAAAATGTTGTGAATCACATTTGTTGATTCTACATAGAAGTGGGTTTTTTTTAGAGGTCATGCTATACGTATTCAGTCATTTTTTTCAGTCCACATAGTTGGCCTTATCCTTGTAAATACATGCATAAATATTGATATTTCTCATGTTTCTTGTACGAGTCAGCGTGAGTGGATTGATATTCTGTAGTTTAGGTAGGAAGTAGGAAGACCATGCATAATTGATGCTGCCATTGATTTTAAAAGTTAAACGTTCTGAACTGCATTGTTATTTTATGGCTTCCCATGGTCATATTGACTTAGCTTCATTATTGCTGGCACCTCATGAAATCGGCGAAACGATTAAAAGTGACACATTTTATCTAGAGCCGTGCAGTGCTGCTTCTTTGATTTCTTTTTTTTTCTGGGGTACAGCTACAAACCGATCGTGGACTACATCGACACGCAGTTCGA
Source organism: Anguilla pacifica (assembly GCA_039654925.1). Classification (NCBI taxonomy): domain Eukaryota; kingdom Metazoa; phylum Chordata; class Actinopteri; order Anguilliformes; family Anguillidae; genus Anguilla; species Anguilla pacifica. Next base: position 4,404,575 of record CM077292.1, on the reverse strand, counting down.
AAACTACCTTCAGGAAGAGCTGAAAATCAAGCGCTCCCTCTTCAACTACCACGACACGAGAATCCACATCTGCCTGTACTTCATCGCCCCCACGGGACACTCGCTCAAATCCCTGGACCTGGTCACCATGAAGAAACTGGACAGCAAGGTGAGTGAGCAACGAACGATGTGTTCTCTGGCCTCCACTACATTGCATCTTATCCAGACCGACTTGCACAACTTTTTGACATAGTGTTTTTTTTGCATTTCATCCATTTATACAGCTGAATATGCCATACTGAAGCAATGCAGGTTAAGTACCGTGCTCAAGTGTCCTGCCCGGGAATCGAACCCGCAACTTTTAAGGTTTCAAGACTAGTTGCTTACCCATTGTGCTACACGGCCCTTTCTGAAATGCGTGTGTTCACCGTTAGTGTTGAGAGTACCTCAGGAAAGCGGGGGGGGAGGGAGGGGGGGGGGGGAGGCGCTTGTTTCCGCAGTGGCCAGGGTCCAGGCTGCACCCCGGCCTGCTTCCAGACTGTCTTATTAGTTTCGGCTCGGCCAGGACTTTCCCGTTCCTTCGGCTTTCCGTCGGATCCGGTGTCGGGCGGACCCTGGGAGGAAATTCCCGAAAATTCCAGACGGAATCCAGCGTTCCGTAAGGGCCCGGGCCTCTTTTTGGGCGTACCCCTCCACTGCTGGACCAGTCCTCCTTCACAGCAGTGGTGGGATGGGCCTGTTTTGGGTTTCTTTTGATGATATTTTTTTTTTGTTGGAGGGTGTTTGATGTACAGATGGCTCGGTACTGAACGATGCTTCATCTCCAGCTCTGAGAAGCACGTATATCCTGCAGTAAATACTGAAGCTAAATCTGTGCGGAAGTGAATGCTAGCAGCTGTCTGTGAAAAGGCCCACTCTAGTCAAACAGCCCCTTGAGTTGCAGGTGCTGAGGGTGTCAGAAAGCATCGGTAAGCCAACGGCCTTGTGCAGCTTCTCCCTCATTTAGCTCTGGCTGTGTTTCCTGGCCTGTTGCAGTGCCTTAACAACCCTGATCAGTATGCATCTGGAAATGAGAACAGAGGAGAGGAGAAAAGGTCAGGGCTCGCGACCTGTCCCGTCGCTATGGGAACAGCCACAGAGGGGACAGCGCGGTTAGCGACAGGCTGGAACATGGCGCTCGGTCTGGACTGAAAAAGTGGAGAAACCGGTCAATAACGAAACCCAGCGTTCCTGTCCCAGATCGGGACAGTACGGCAGGCAGCTGTGGGACTCCCCCGAGGGACTTCACAGCTGCCGTGAGACTGACAAATAGCTTTTTCCTGCCCTGTCAGTTTTTGTCACATCTGAAGAGAAGTGGTTACTGATGACACACATTTTGCCTTTAAATTTACGGTCGTTTGAATCTCTGCACTTGTCCTTGTCACAAAATACTTTTTTATGACTTTTTAAGTATCTTTTATTCTAGTTTCCTTTGAGCTCTAAATGGAGAAATGTATAATGCGCAAACTGTTTTTTTTCCCCGTGTGTTTCGTCTGCATAGGTGAACATTATACCCATCATCGCCAAGGCGGACACCATCTCCAAGAGCGAGCTGCACAAGTTCAAGATAAAGATCATGAGCGAGCTGGTCAGCAACGGCGTCCAGATCTACCAGTTCCCCACGGACGACGAGGCGGTCACGGAGATCAACTCCTCCATGAACGTGAGTCGCCGTCCGTTAGTAAGAGTCACGAGAGAGGGCGCGTGTGTGCGATTCAGAACCCAGCAACCTGCCTGTCTTATTCTGCTCCTGCGCAGTCAGGCGGCTCTAGAATGTTGCTGCGGTGGCTCTAGACTCTTCTCGTTACATTACATCACGTTTTCATTACATCACAGGCATTGAGCAGACAGTCTTATCCAGGGGCCGCCCACACAAAACACTTCGCGTTTTTACCGAGTACCCGTTTGTGCAGCTGGATATATATAATGAAGCGGTTGAGGTTAAGTACCTTGCTCGAGGGTATGACGGCAGTGTCCTGCTTGAGAATTATGTGTGTACTATGCATCTTTTTTCACTTAGTTTTATATATCTATCTATGCAAGCGTGCATATCTTTGTATAAATCACACTTTCTTGTATATGAAATGTGATATATAAATGAACTTGAACCTGCAGCCTTACAGGTTAGAAGCTGAGTTCTTGGATTGCTGGTGTGTTCCTGAGGTTGGACCTGAAAAGGCCTTTCTTTGTGACGTCAGGGTTTAGTGCCCAGGGTAGTTCTGGGAGCAATAAGGAAACGTGCTTAATCACGGCACTAGCAAGCCCCAGAAACTGCCATGCAGCTGTAAGGCTGTCTCACTCTAGCCCAGTATTCTGTTGATTCGATCTGAGATTTCTGTTGATTACATTTGAGATTTGGAAACCATTTCTGTGGTGCAGTTAGTGATTATTTTGCTTGCTTTTTTTATTGTACAGCAGGGCTGCCCAGCACTGTTCCTGGAGATCTACCATCCTGTAGGTTTTTACTACAACAGAGCACACCTCGTTCGACAGCTAGAGATATCGTTGAGCTGCTAATTCCTAGAATCACGTGTGCCAATCACGTGGGTTGAAAGGGACGGTAGATCTCCAGGAACAGGGTTGGGCAGCCCTGTTGTGCAGTAATGTAAATGGTTGCATTTAAATGACCATTTCATAACCCGCCTCCAGCGGTAGCACACAAAATATCCACATCATATGCGCAACCATTCCATAAAAAGTTTTTGTGATGGCGGTGGGTATGGGCATATTTTATTGTTAAAATCTTGATGCAAGCGGGCTCAGAAGCAGAATATAAATGAGGCCGGAGTTCCACGTTTGTTGCTTTTTCTCACCCTGGGGGCCGTTTTTTAATTTTTTATTTCACCACAGGCTCCGGTCCCTGTTGAGAGCACGCCACGGCTGGCTGTGTAAACAACCGAAATCAGCTTTGGCTTGGGGGAAGTCTGTCCGCCTGTCAGCATGTCTAGACGCTATCTCTGTCTCCCGCTGTCTGACTCCGAGCAGCTCCCCCAAAGCTGCACTTAGTTAAAGACCAAAAAAAAAACCCCAAAAAATATGTTCATAACCGCAATTTAACTTCACCGCAATTCACCCACGTACAGAAGCACAGCGTGGCAGGACAATAACGTCCTTTTTGTTGTTTATTGTTTATGAAAATAAGCTGTGAATCACACAGAAGTGTTTTTTTTTCTGAACTCTGCAGATTGAGGTTGGGGAAGGGCCTTGCTATCTGTACGAATGAGAGAGAGAGAGAGAGAGAGAGAGAGAGAGAGAGAGAGAGAGAGAGAGAGAGAGAGGGGGAGAGAGAGAGAGAGAGAGAGAGAGAGAGAGAGAGAGAGAGAGAGAGAGAGAGAGAGGGAGAGAGGGAGAGAGAGAGAGAGAGAGAGAGAGAGAGAGAGAGAGAGAGAGAGAGAGAGAGAGAGAGAGAGAGAGAGAGAGAGAGGACTCCGTTCTCCAAGTTCCGCCCGAGCTGCAGTGTTCGAGCAGAGCAGAGCAGATGTTTGGCTGTGTGTTAAGCAAACAGAAACTCACCGCTCGCTCTCTCGGAGTTACCGACAGGAGGACCGTGTGTGTGAGGCTGAGGCTGAGCGGGACAGCGCTCGGCTCTCCAGCTGCTCTTCTCAGAGTCCGCGTGCGTCCGCACGCAGGGCGGAGGCAGGAGCGCTCACTTCCGAATTAAACTACGCTTGGTGGGATGCATCGGCCGGAGCACGGCTGTGGAGTTCAGAGCAGCTGTAATGAGAGACAGGTGGCTCAGCAGGTTGTAGCACACAGGTAAAATAGCCCTAATTACAGGGCGGACAGATAGAGACGTAAGTGTAGCTCTGTTACTGATGCATGTTTTTTTGAGTCATGGTTTTTTAAAACTGGTCTCACGGGGCTGAGCCTGACCCTCGAAGGTCTTCACGCAGCACAGAATGAAAGGTAAACCGATCTCTCCTGTGAACACGCCACGGTCGTGCAGCGCTGAAGCAATGATTTATTCAGCCGAGGGTTTGAGTCGGCGAAGGCTTCCCTCCCTCTGAGAAACCCATCAGCTTTTTCTTTTTTTTTTTTTTTTGTAAAAAGAAACAAAAAGCTTGCAGAAAACCTTTTAAACGGACGATCCAGGGCAGGATGGAGGTGTAATTGTGTGTGGCAGTCCCTGACAGATGGTTTTTCCTGGAAAAGCACTAACCCCCCCCCCCCCCCCCAAACTTTGTGTTCCAGGCCCACCTCCCCTTCGCTGTAGTGGGGAGCATCGAGGAGGTGAAGGTGGGGAACAAAATGGTGAGGGCCAGGCAGTACCCCTGGGGAGTGGTTCAGGGTAAGTGTACCCCTTTCCCCAAATCTAAACCGACCTCCATTACAGAAAAGCAAAAGATTTACGGTTTGCATATTTATATTCGCATGTGCCAAAGAATGGAAGAAGTGTCCATGATTACCGAATAAAATAATTATGTTTAAATGCTTTTATAAGCAAGCTGGCAGAATTCATTTTAATTGTGATTTTTTTTAAAGAAGGAGACTGAATCTTTATATGTGGTTGCTGAACACAAAAATATAGTGTCATGGCTGCAATGAGGATATCGGAAGTCAGCGTTTTTTTGTTTGTTTAAAGGAATACAGCACTGTCGTTCCTCCACTGTTCCCAGTTCACGGTCCCACAGTGTGGCTGAGATGTTTTCTGTTCAGGCCTTTAACTCTTAAAACTGATCTGAGATCAGGCAGCTCTGTGAGCCGGGGTGAGAACCTTCGTACTCAAAGGTTGTGTGTACCTTGCCTTCAGTTGCTCCAGTTGCTGTTGTTAATGACTTTCTCAGGCTAAACCATACTCAGAAGCATTTTTGTGATGTATTGGTAATCGATGCGTCACTGGCTGAAAATAGCACTCGAGCCCCGTGCTTAAAAAATATGATTTTCCGTTGCGTGTCTGAGGAAAGACACAGCTGTAATTGTGTGGGGCTAATTAATTAAAAATTACTAATTAATTTTGGCCAGTTGGTTGAAATTGGCAAAGGAGGGGTCCGGTGGGAATTTAATTGGACACCCCCCCCCCCCCCCTTTAGTCTGGTCTGTATGGTGACAGCCCCCCACACTGGAGCAGGTTAATGTCCCGTCTGACTGCAGGGGTAACGTCCTCCCAAATCTGCATATCGTCATGGCGGCGCTGGGTCTGACGCTTTAGGGCTGTAATGGGTCGGTACTTCACCCCCCCCCCCCCCCAACACCACCCCACCCCCACCCTCAAGCTCATTGTTCACGTTCAGTCCCTTCATCCCCCCCATTCCTGATAATTTCACATCTGCTCTTCAGCAGCGTCGAGAGGGGTGGTGCCACGATTCATAACTCATATTCATGTGAGGACAATGAGATTAATTACCATTAATGCTAGGAATAACCTTTTACCCTTTATTTATACCGTATCTTTCATGTAGTTTGACAGCCCAAAATGCACGCTAATTTTTCTAAAATCTAACAGTAGAATAATACAAAATAGAACAAATAAAACATGTACATAATCGGTTGTGCGAGTTATTGGATTCGCTCAGTTTATAAACCTGCGATTCACCACTCATACTGGCTATGGGGGACCATTGACGATAAAACACAAAGAAATCTGATGGCTTCTGGCCCACCGCCCCGCCCCCCCACTCCAAGCTCGCCCCCCCCCCCCCAGACGTCTGACGGACAAGAGGCTGCAGGACCTGGCCCCTTCTGCTTGCCCCCCCCCGGTGTCTGTAATGCGTTTCTCTGTCCCGCTCTGAAGTCACGCCATCCCAGGGGTGCTTGTAGGCCGGGGTCAGCACATTGCATTCTGGGCCGCAGCAGGGGGACACTCTCGCACAGAGAGAGAGAGAAAGCGGCTACATGCCAGATGCTGAACGTTTCCCCCCTTTTCCCCAAAGGCCTCGCTGAGAAAAGACATCTCACTTCATTTCCTGTCTGTCCCTCTTTCACTTGCGCACATTATTAAAAGGAATTATACCAAATACTGTATTTCTCATTTTTAAGGTACATATATATGCTCTTACTTTTCAAGGGAGGTTAAATCAGGACCACACTGGCTGGCGTGTAATTTTTATTGGTTTAGTGCTGTAGACAGCAGACCTGAGGGAAATACAGTAATATAGCAATATAAAATATTCTTTGTGGAAAAAAAATGAAATACTGTTTCTAAGTAACTGAAAATATTTTGAACTACTTGAGCTATGAAGTACTTGGACGACTACAAACTGAATTTTAACCATTGATGCTTTAATGTTATTTGAAATATTAATTGAACACAGTTTTTATTTTACCAGTTTTTGGTCAGAGTCAACTGGACAGTGGTAACATACGTGTTCATAATCATGACAAAGATGGCTGCATTCTTGTTCTTAGTTCATGGATGTACCAGTAAATGGCAACGTGGCCTTCTTGATTCCCATTCTTGGATTCTCACCGCCAGATGCAGCTCACGTCTGAAAACAGGAAGTTACAACCGCTGTTCATGAGAGCGTGCATGGAATATGTAGCTGGGGTCGACTGTGAGAACCTCAAATGAAATAACAAGCGAAACCCCAAAAGGGGACCAATTAAAATATTTCCAGTTTCCGTCCTGCCAAATGACCTTATATCATTCACCCTGTTTTAGTCTTGCATCGTGTTACTTTATTTATTTGCCTTATGGGGGTGACTGACGAGAGCGGACATTTTGACATATTTAGCCGTATGTACAGCTGGCTTTACAATGGTGGGTGATAAGGCATTCAGGGCCTAAAGAAAGAAATACAGGTTCAGGTATCTCCAGAGCTTCTGGTACTGAAATGTTTTGTTTCCAGAGGCTGTACGTATGGACAGATTCATTTTAAAGCATTTTATTTAGCACGGGCAGCCATTTTGTGCCAGAACGCTCACCACACATCAGCTGAGGTGGATGGGGAGATACAGAGCAGTTTTTTTTAGCCAATTAAATCAGGGGATGGTTGGGTGGGAGGTTGAGAGAGCCAGGCTGGGAATTTAGCCAGGACACCAGGGAACCCCATACTCTATGCGATGAGTGTCATGGGATGACCACAGTGAGTCAGGACCTCGGTTTAATGTTGCATCTGAAAGACGGCACCTCCTACGGCACAGTGTCCCCATCACTGCACTGGGTATTTTTTTGACCAGAGTGAAAATCACCCCTTACTGGCCCACTGACATCACTTCTAGCAGCAACTTGGTTTTCCCAGGATGTCTCCCATCCAAGTACTAACCAAGCCCATGCTTGCGTTACCACTGTAGGCGTTGTTTATTTGAAGTCTAATACACTTCAGCGACCAGATGGCTCTGACGTTTCTCTAGCGGTTTTATTGCGCGAGCCGCGTTTTTACGTCTCGCTCGGACATTGCTCGGTTTTAACGTTTGTGTTTCTCTTCATCTTCATCCTCATCCTCATCCTCGCGGCTCAGGAAGAAGGCCTGGTTGTGCATTGACAGGGTTCTTGCGCGGCTTGACATGTGTTTCTCATTACGCTAAGCTGACGTGCCTTTGACACGGCCCATTAAGTGGATGTCTTTACGGACAGGAAAGAGGGGGAAAAAAATAAAACGTGTTAGGAGTTGGCTTCTGAAAAGGCCACTGAGCGCCTCGGTGTTAAAGATGATCTTTGAGGCCATTTCCTGTGAGCGGCTCCCCACCAATTTTAAGGGTCACCCCACAGCAACTCAACCTTTTAAAGCAGAGGTCTGTTACCCAAACGTCTTTGACTTCCTGCGAAAAACATCGCTTAGGGGCTTCTTGAGCTCTCCACGCACAGAAATGATACTAATTTCAGTATGTTTACGTTTTTTCTTTCCCTCCAGTCCCATTCTTTGGCAGACATGGTGAAGCTTGGGTCAAAATGGAGGGAAAGTGAGAGAGTAGGAATGCATGAGATCCCTCTAGGGCTTTGTCTTATAAACAATATTTGACTTCACTGTCACTCGTTATCCTATTGGGAGAACAGATCCTTAAAAGTAAGAATGTCTGTGACCTTAGAGCATTTGGGAGGGGGACGGGGGGCAGAAGGCCGGTGGGGGTTGTTGAGTATGACCGTGTCTAGAGCTTTCAGGGTCAGTCTGGGTCCACATTCTAACAACAGACTCCCATGAAAAGGTCTAACCCAAAATGTCCTTCTGTGGAAAAAAGAAAAAAAAAGTGTTTTAGGAAAACGGTTTTTATTCACACAGAATTATTGTTGCTGGCAACAGGCGACAACCTTCACATTTATTATTGAGATGTAGATGACGTGAAAGGACCCAGCAGCAGGAAATCTGGAGTTTCTTGGCCGACCGCTTGATGGTGGTCGACCGGAAACGGAAGTTCTCGTCCTCCGACCCCAGAGTGCGCTTAGCCTTGTGGGATCCGGGAGGTTGTCCGACACGGCCGCCCCCCGCGTGACTCGAGCCCTTCTCTCCGCTGTCCCCAGTGGAGAACGAGAGCCACTGCGACTTCGTGAAGCTGCGGGAGATGCTGATCCGGGTGAACATGGAGGACCTGCGGGAGCAGACGCACGCCCGTCACTACGAGCTCTACCGCCGCTGCAAGCTGGAGGAGATGGGCTTCAAGGACACCGACCCCGACAGCCAGCCCTTCAGGTTAGCGCCAGCGCTCCTCCGCCCGCGGGTGCGGGCGCTTCTGATTGGTTGAGGATGCTGAGGAGCGTGTGACATTACCGCTCCAATCTGGGTCAACCCAGAGGAGTGTTGCTGTCGAACAGGGTTTGTTATCTACTAACTGGATTCCTAGGGGGCACACTGACACTCATTTTGTGATTGGGGTGGGGGGGGGGGGCTGGCACTCATTTTGTGATTCTGAACATGAGGAGGAGGAGGAGCAGGAGAAGTAATGTTCTCCCCTTCACCCCACGGCAGCCTGCAGGAGACGTATGAGGCCAAGCGGAAGGAGTTCCTGGGGGACCTGCAGCGTAAAGAGGAGGAGATGAGGCAGATGTTCGTGAACAAAGTGAAGGAGACGGAGGCGGAGCTGAAGGAGAAGGAGAGGGAGGTGAGAGATTGCTGAGCGGGTGGAGGAGGGGGAGGGGGGCAGGTTGCACAAGGGGGACCCCAAAAACCCTCAGGCAACCGCCCACCCACCCCCCAGTCCCCCTCCACTTGATCAAACCTTGTGTTTCAGCTAGGGATCGATATATGAAATATTTTGTCAGAAAGTATTCAACCAGTTTATAACCTGGTCTACGGCTGGTGTTTTCATATGAGACTTGCCGATATATATCGATAATCATGAGAAAATGTTTCCCAGTTAACCGTGATTTGAAAGGGGCATTGATGCCAAGCCTAGTTTGAGCCCAGTGTGAGTTTTTCGGAAATCGGCTAGCTTCCCTTGCTGGTGAAGTCATCACGCCTCGTGTGGGTCGTTGAGGCATCAGCTGGCCTACTGGCATCGTCACATGCCAACGCTGTCGGCGCTGTCGTCGTCCCCGGTTGTGTGAACAAGGCAGGCCAGTCGACTCTCAGTGCGGTTTCAGTACGCCAGCCAATGTTCCCTGTTCTGTTTCTAAAAGCGGCCATACTGGCGATGATGCTTTTCACAGTTGGCAGGAGTGAGTTTTGTTTTATAACTCTAACTGCAGCTCGCGGTCTGCTCATGATACCGTTTTTTTGAGTGTCTGTGTTTGGAAAACCCGTTTTGGGTGATTTTTGGGGTGCCATAGTGTTTGCTTCCGCGTAGAACCTCGGGTGCATGTTGAGGTTAGGTAAGGACACGCACGTCAGGTTAGGTACATTCCTGCCATTACCCGTGACCAAGGCACTGGCCTCAGAACTGGGGTTTGTCCCTGGGCGCTGCACTGTGGCTGCCCACTGCTCCTAAAGTAGCCATGATTGGGTTAAGTGCTGAGGACAAATTACCCAACAAGGTTCGGTAACGTCTTACGATGTTTGAGTTCCACCGTCCTGCAGTCTGATCAGATCTCCATGCAGACGGCGCTTGTCTGAGGCCTGGTTCTGTGTGTGGAGCTGGAGCAGACGGACGCACGCTACGTACATCCGCGACCAGCTGGTGTGGCAGGCCTGCCAGGTCTCCTCAGCCAATCAGGCCTGCCAGATCTCCTCAGCCAATCGTCTCGCTGCTTTGTCAGCTAGATTCATACAGAGCTACACTGGGGCACTTCTTCAGTGTGCTTCAGAGCCAAACTTTAGAGCTGGGGGGGGGGGGGGGGGTCCAGTCTGGGGGGGGTCCAGTCTGGGGGGGTCCAGTCTTACCCGAAAAGGGCCGGTGAGTGCACAGCAGGTTTATTGTACTAAGACGTCTGATTCAACTGGTTAACTGATCATGGCCCTCAATAAAGACCTCCATGAGTGGAGTCAGCTGTGGTAGTGCTGAACTAAAATCCGCACCCACACCAGCCCTCTTCGGATGAGATTGGGCACCCTGCTTTTAGGGTAATGTGCAACTCGGAATACAGCGTGAAAATTATTTAGGCTATTCAATGCACTGGCTGTGTTCTACAATTGAGCACATTTACCTGATTGAGACACTCTGGGAAGGTTTTTTTTGTGTTCCTCATGATGCTCACTGATTAGCCGGATCTGCCCCCCCCCCCCCCCCCCATCACTCCCCCCCAGCTTCACGACAAGTTTGAGCAGCTGAAGCGCATGCACCAGGAGGAGAAGAGGAAGGTGGAGGAGAAGAGGCGGGACCTGGAGGAGGAGATGAACGCCTTCAACAGGAGGAAGGTGGCGGCCGAGACGCTGCAGGCCCAGTCTCTACAGTCCTCACAGCCCTTCAAGAAGGACAAGGACAAGAAGAAGTAAGAGAGCTTCCCTCTGCTTTGCTCTCCTCTCCTCCTCTCCTCTCCTCCCTTTCTCATTCCTGTTCTTCGCTCTTTCGACTTGCTTCTTCCCCTCTGCTGAGGAGCGACAGGGTTGGGGGGTGGGGGTGGGGGTGGGCGGGGTTTGGAAGTGACGGGCATTCTGTCTCGTCACCAGCAGTGCTGGCAAGGTGAGGCAGGGACAAGCTGGCAGCGGCAGCTTGCTATTGCACGCAGGCTCTTTGCTTTTCTCAGCGACAGAGGGGGGCATTGCCATTTTAACGGCACTAATTGCAGGAGGTGAGGATTGATTCTCTGGAGGCGAAAAACGCAGCATGGCAGCTCCCTATACGCAGTAACAGAGGGAGAGGAGGAAGTGTTATTTTTCTAGGTACGAGATTGCGATCTACCCGGAGACGAGCGCCAACTGTTGGCGCCATCTTGTGGACGCTATGTGCTACACTTCCTGTGTTGTGCTGGCTTCAGAAAGAACCTCAGTTCATCCATTTTGTGGTTTATCCGGGCAGTGCTTTCTGAATTTTTATGTCTTTTTAATATTTTTGTTTGATAGTAATCATAGTAAGAATGGAAAAAAACACCCACAACTGTCATTTGGTAAGTACACAGATATTTTCAGTGTACATGTTTCACTGAAGATAAACAGTGGTTTCCATGGCGATAATCACCTTTTTTTAAGCAACTCAGAAGGAATGACAGGTGGAGGTTTTCACTTTAAAAATATTTAAACTATGGATCTTAGATTATCAGATTTCTCCTTTAACCACCAGTCAGTCTTCAATTTGGGAAGAAATGTGTAGCTTGCAGCGCCCTCTACTGAAACATCAATTAAACTGTGACTTGCACAGAATTTAGAACACTATGTGGGCACAAATGGATGCACTGAGGAGGTAGGCTACTCCTATTTGCTTAAGCCCCCCCCTTGCCCACCCCCCCCTTCCAGTGATTTTCAGACTTTTCTCTCAGCAGTTGCATGAATCACACTTTTATGTAAAGTTTCTGTCAAAATATCTTAATTTGTTTTGTTTTTTTAGTGCACAGTGTAATTAATGTTGCATTTAAAAAATCATAATCACAGTTTATTATAACCATTGATTTGTATTATTTGACTTCATGAATTTTGAATTGGTTTATTTGGTTATGTTTTGTCATTTCTTTTTTCAGTTAATTTTTGGGCACTACAAACCAGGCCGACCACGGATTTGTCTTCCATCACCATAGAAACGTCAACATTTGCTTTTTTCTGTCTTTTAAAAAAATTTTTTTAAACATTCCTTCATGACACTGTGTAAGTCGACCAAAGACATTAAGGGGGAGCAAGAGACCAAGAGAGACAACGAGAGAGAATGAGTGAAAGAGAAAGAGGGTGTGACAGAGAGAGAGATAGAGAGAGAGAGAGGGGGAGGGGGGGAATGTGTTGTATGTCCTGAGTAGCTGATTGGATAAGTGAGTAGCCACGCCCTTTTATAGGTTTTATCATGATATCAGTTATGTGGAACTTTTTTATTTGCCTCCATTGTTTGAAACACTTGGAGACTTTTGTCAATGGCTCATAATGACTGTTAAAGGAAAGAAGAAGTCTGAACGAAATCATGGACTCTTGACGGCTCTCCCTTATTTTGGTCAATGGTACTTAACATTTGTGTCTGCCTGTTCCTGGGATGATAGCCCAGGTGGTCCAGGTAACGTTGAGGAACCGTGTTAAGAGAACACATGGCCTGCCGTCCTCAGCTTCAAATTCTGTCTGAACTCTGAGCCAGACTAGGCATTAATTGCTTCATACATAGCATTAACATCAGTCAAATAATTAGCCTACCTGTATGTATGTTTATAAGTACATATATATAATTGCCAGTGAAAAGCCCCGCAAGTCCAGTCTTAAGTCTACAAAATATTAATTTCTCTGGTGCTGTTTAAAAAAAAAAAAAAAAAAAATTAATCCAGATGTGTATGTGTATATTTTAAGAGCTTACTTGCTTTGAGAATTTATACAGATATGCATTGTTTTACATTCCTAGTAATCGTACACTAAGCAATATCACACAAATGTTGTATGTAAGAGTCTTTGTATATACTTCAGATAATGAAACTCAGAGAGGTGTCAAAAGTCCACAGTTTGTGCGACGCAGAGACGCTAAATTAAATACTTTCGATCCGTATTTGTTTTTTGTTTTTTTTAATGTTAACTGTGAAAGGGGAGAATGGCTTTATTTGGTTTTCAGTGGAAATAAAGTCAAAACCTCACTTTGGAGTTGTCCCCTCTGAATCTCAACTTTTCTATTAAAAAAGAAAACAAAACAAAAAAAGAAATCTGATCTGTCTAATCCACGTTCTCTATTCCCTGCGACAATAAACTCACCTCCTTGCTCCCCAGACGGTTCCATGATAACTTAATCTTTACTTGTCGGTGTGTTTTTGTTTATTAAGGACTATCTTTAGAGCTGGACATTCTGTCTTCAGGATGGTGTGAAGTTTAGTACCTTAGAAAAACAAACACGTTCAACCACTTGTCTACTTCTAATAGTATTCCCCAGCCTGTTGATAGGGTGTGACATTACATTACATTACCGGCATTTAGCAGACGCTCTTATCCAGAGCGACTTACACAACTTTTACATAGCATTTTACATTGTATCCATTTATACAGCTGGATATATACTGAAGCAATTCTGGTTAAGTACCTTGCTCAAGGGTACAACGGCAGTGTCCTTACCCGGGAATCGAACCTGCGACCTTTCGGTTACAAGCCCAGTTCCTTACCCACTGTGCTGCACTGACATAAAAATCAGTTTTCACCATTTTAACTAGCAGCACTTGTGGGGGAGGGGGGGGGGGGGGTGGTGAAGGGGGGCTTTTTTGAGTGCTACACATCATTTCTTTAATTTTGGGTGTTTTGGGGGGGGGGTAGGTAGGTTTGGAATTCACTGGCTGCATCATTGTAAAGATAAACAGTGTCATTCAGCAATGCCTGTATCATCTGTTAGTACAGGAGATAGCGGCTATGGCTACACTACGCACGTAATGCACACTGATAAAACCCTTTCTCCACCTTTGCACAATGGAACGTTCCTTTGTGCTGGAGCTTCCTGGTTGTGCAGAGGCTTGTCTGGGCTGGAGAGCAGAGGAGGCCGGAAGGACTGGCTTTTAGACGGAATGCGATCGGTCCCCGGAAAATTCCAGGAGAACATAAGATAGAAAGAAGAAAAAAGAAAAGAAAAGGAGGGGAGGGGAAAAGCAAAAGCTAAAAAAAGAGGAGTGTGTCTCGGAGCAGTAATAAACCTGTGCGGCGGGGGGAGAGCCGTGCCGTGGTGTACTGGTGTTGTACCGGCAGCCCAAACGGCACGTACCGTCTCACTGGGGGGCCGCATAGCTCAGGAGGTAAGAGCGTTTGTCTGGCAGTCGGAGGGTTGCCGGTTCGATCCCCCACCCTGGGGCGTGTCGAAGTGTCCTTGAGCAAGACACCTAACCCCTAACTGCTCTGGCGAATGAGAGGCATCGATTGTAAAGCGCTATATAAATGCAGTCCATTTACCATTTCCATTTACTTACCTCTCTGCCGGGGCCCAGTCTGCTCCCCTGTGCCAGGGCCCAGTCTGCTCCCCTGTGCCGGGGCCCAGTCTGTTCCCCTGTGCCGGGGCCCAGTCTGCTCCCCTGTGCCGGGGCCCAATCTGTTCCCCTGTGCCGGGGCCCAATCTGCTCCCCTGGGCCGAGGCCCAATATGTTCCCCTGTGCCCCAGTGCTCCGTGACCTCAAGTACTCTCCGGTTTGTGAACTGGCCGTCTTTCCTCACAGCAAATCTAGATCTGCCCTCAGGAAGGGACTTCCCTTACAGCAAGGGCCTGAACAGCAGAGGGAGCATGATGCCAAATCTCTGAATCTGAATGTTAATAATTTACACATATTTACTCACATTATAGATTCATAGATGTATTAATAACCGTGTAATTCCTTATTGGTGGTAGGTTTTAATATTCACCACTATGGTTTACAAGAAGCTTGGAATTTTGAATTTGATCTATGAAATGCTTCATTACACTGTTTTATTAATTGCAGTATGCTGTATTTTGCTGCTTTGATGGAGTAGCAGTTTATTGGCAGTAATTCAGCAATCAATCAGTAGGTGGAATGGACCATTTTTGCTCTTTTTCTGTACGTTTGAAACATGAATGTGAAAAAATTTGCAACGGTTATATGCAAATTATGCCCTATTTCAAAGGTCACTGATGTGAAAAAGAAAGTGAAAGAATGAAGTATAAAATGAGAAAAGCAAGTCAGTTTTATCTCCACTGCACATTCTCTGGGCCTTTGCCAAAGTTTTTGTGCAGGGTAAGTTTTTTAAACAGAGGAAGGTATTTAGTGTGCTCGTCCACCCCAAGTTGGGTTCAGGGGCATGATAAAAAGGTGACCTTCAAACAGGAAAAAATATCCACGCACTGATACTAAAAGCTGTCAAGAATTTATGGAGTTGGACTCAAATTCTTGGAGCTTTTGTTGAAGCATCTGTTTGCTAACCATGCGAGCAACACACTTGAGCAAGAACCTGATCTTAGGTTTGCTGTACTTTTGAATATTTTCATCAGCTGGGCCTGAAGCTTTGTAGAAATCCAGCTCCACAAGTCGCATAAGAAAGCCTCCAAGGCGATGAATGACAATCTTTGTACTTTATTTTGTACGTCATTATTGGATTAGGATGGGACTATTATGTAATCGGATTTTGGTCAGAGGAACAAAGTTCTTTAAAAGGACCCCTGCACAAAATCAGTGTAAGTATTGTAAGAGAGACATGCCCAGAAACGAACGGGCATGTTTTCCTTCAGCAAACACAGACCTGTTGTTGCCGTCGCCGTGTTTGCCATGATTGGCAGCAACAGCAGGAAGTCCAGCAGGAAGCAAATATTTCAGCTTGGCATGTATTGACAGGTTACGGTCTTACATTTATATCTTAAGTAAAAAACGGCATGTTTCACATGACATGCATTCCACCATTTGCACACATTCATTTCATTAGTTTTTTGAGAAACTGGTGTTTCCACAGCAGTGCTCTTGAATCATACGGGAGATAGACGTAGGCATAGATACCTTAAATGTACATACGGTACCTCCATCACCGTAAAGAATGGAAATATTTTGACTGCAAAGTAACCTGTGGGTTTGCTCAGAATGCCTCCTCCCACACTGTAATCAAGTATCTTGGTCCTGAATGTTTGCAGAGGTGTAAAAGTCCAAGTCCTGCCGTGTGCTTCTTCTGCCCAGAACTCCACCCAGCTGATTTTACTCATTGGTACTGCCTCCTGGCTGAAGAATTGTGCCAATCAGCAAATCCCAATATGCTGGGGTGGCCTTTTAATTTTTGAACCTGGATTTTCCACCTCTGGATGTATGAGTGAAGACCCACAGGCCCAAGTTACTTGATCACAATTTGATATTCTAAGTATGAAGGGTTCAAGCATCACAGATGCTGGGATTGTATTGTTTTGAAAAAAATAGAATAGGATTCTGTTTTTTCTCCTTCATCACATTAACCTCTAAATTTTAGCTGTTATACCAGAGGCTTACCAAACTTGGAAGGTTTATTTGGATGGATGCACTCCTGCCTCAGTTTAAATATAGTGAAGATTGGCCAGCTGGTGACACTGAAGTGAACACTACAAAATTTGGCACATCGGTCTGTCTCTTCACCATGAACTGAATTTACCTGAAGGACCCATAACTTACACTGTATTGTTTTCTCTGCCAATTTGAATTTTCTGAAAAAGGCTTAAAAATTATCCTCTAACATGGCCGATTCATTAAATTTTGTATGCTGCACCTATATATTTACCTCCATACTGGCATTGGTTTTCTTGTGGTTGTTTCGAAGGATAGCCATTGGACAATACAATACAATACATTTAAAGTACAAAATTCTTATAAATCCCTAATGGGTTAGAGTTAAGAAGTCTGATTTTATCCATACATCATCAAAACTCCAACCTTACGATATACGTAGATTTAAAAAAATAATATGTACACATATCTTAAAGTTGATATAGTTTGGGGCATTATTGTGTGGCTACATTAAATGGTATCTGAATTGTGTGCTTTTACATGAGGTCAGAGAGTACAGTGTGTGCAAGGAGTAAGAGTCTATGGTCATTGTAGTTTCTGTGAGAAACCCCAAAGTGTCAAACCCCTGGTGCTGTATATGTATGAGTAGTACCCTGCTATTACCCAAACGACACATTTGTCTAGTATATATCAAGTGCAAACATAGGTTATTTGTTTAGTGGATATGTTATCTTTCTTTAGTACGAACTGTTTTTTAGATTACAGTTATACTTTTTGATTATTAATAGTCTTCTGTGCTTTGTTGATCTCATTTTTGTTTTCCTGAGAGTTGCACTGATGTTGCTCAGGTTAAGAGCATTTGCTGGGTGACTGGCTGTAATGTTTGCTAAGTGACTGGCTGTAATGTAATGTACTGAAAGGGTTTTGTTATATATATATATATATATATATATATATATATATGCATTCTCTTGAAACCATATACCGTATCTGGCAAAATTATGCTTTTCATGGTTTGTAGACCAATTACTGTGCATTTGCTATTCAACCATTGAGATCTGTGCCAATATAGAGTCAGCATTATAGAATCTTGCCATTCAGAGTCTATCTTGAATTTTTTTTGAACATTTGATAGATTGGATCTTGAATTGTTTAAATATGTGATAATGACCAAATACAAGATCTTGCACAAAAGTAAAAGCTCAGACAGCCATATTTGTACATAATTTCTTTGCCCACAATTCCCACAGTTCTTAGTTTTTATCTAAAAAAAATGTTTTTTTTGGGATGTTGTTCGTTACACTCGTATAGCGAAACAAATTTACCAAGAACAGTCCACATTTTCCTTTTTTTTCATTTTTATTTTGAGAAGTATATACAAATGCTGGTGGAGAAGTTGTTTGACTGCATTGCGTCTGGTTTGTGCTTGGGTCCCCAACTGACAGGAGGACTGGAACATGACATATCAGAGGTAAGTACAACAAGCATCCTATTAAAAACAAAAAAAAATAAAAAAACAGGCATCCATCAGGCACACTCAGCTACATTTCTCTCAGGGGTCTTTGAGCATTTAATCTTACAAAACGAATGCTTTTAGCTGCCGTTAAAATAGCTTTTAGAAAGAACTTCCATGCTGCTCCTTCCATAGAGAATACCTTTGAGGGGGGGTTGGGGAGGGGCTATTCACATTTCGGAACAAGTAGCTTTTGTTTCGAAGAAGAAAACTGGAGAGTAAAGTACAAACACGATACTGGGGAAAATGAGATTCCGTTTAAGCATGACATTTTCACGAATACTTCAGTTAGTAGTATAGTACAAGTATTATAATGAAAAATATACAAAAAATATACAATATAATTTCAACGTGGCCTTCCCCCAGCAAGATGCACGCAATACCTCAGTAACTTAAATCAGTAATGATTTGAATATAGCTTTCTTTACAAGACTAAGCATAGGCTATACATTTACGCCAAAATACCAAAAAGTAACAAAAATATATATTTACTTAACATATGACATTAAAAAATGCAGCAGTTTGTAATTTCTCATTAAAGCATTTCTTTTAAAAAAATGGTTAAATAGGAAAAAATAATAAAAAATAAACAATCTTAAGATTAGCAACCAAACTCCCACCTTAATGCACTACTATTATTTTTTTTGTTGTTGCTTAAAAACTCAAATTTGTAGCTGTAGAAAAGTAGAGGACAATGTGCATTGCAGTGAGACTGAACCGTGGCCTAGGTTAAAAAATAAAAAAAGCTTGACTCCTGTAAATGTAAAATTGTTATTATTTGTTATGACCGTTGGTACTGATTTGTATAAGCTCCTTAAAGGGCATCTGCATATGCCCAAAGTAACTATCAAAGACCACAGATTTTGGGCAGCATTTAGTCTGCCCACTACTCACTTATCATATGCTCCGTGCAACAAATTTTTTTTAACCCCCCCCCCATCCCTCCCTTTATGGTGGCCTTAGCTGACAGGAGGTTGGAGGGGTGGGCAAGGTGAGACTCCGCCCTGGTAGGCCTCCCCAAGACCGCCGGTGCCGTCATCCCCGACCTCCACCGCCATCTCCTCGTTGTACAGGCACCCGAAACCGTCGTAGAACTCATCCACCTCCTCCGCCCCGCCTCCGTTTGCTCTGACCCTCCCGGCCCACCGGGGGGGTCGGCCCCCCCACGCCCGGGTCTTCCCCGGACCCTGGTCCGGCCGGCCGGCGTGACCGCTGGCGATGTTGGCGGTGTGCAGGATGTACACCGCGTTTGGCGGGAAGGCGAACTCCAGGCTGTCGAAGAACTCGTCCACCATCTCCCGGCAGCGGATGAGCTCGGTGCTCGCGATCTGTGGCGGAGAATAAACGTGCGCGCGCGTCTTTGTTCAGAACTCGCCGTGGATTAAAAACACTGCCCTCTAAGGGCCTGGCAGAGTTGCTCACTGTAAGACTCGTGCGCAATTCCTCACCCATCCCCTTGTTTTCTACTCTTTGTCTCTTGAATGCAATTAGGATGTACGGCGTTTACTCAACTAATAAGTCTCATGAACGCACCAAACATCCAACCGAGCAATGTTTCTCTCCCCTGTATCGTAACTAGGGAAAGGCCACTTTACGATTTTCTGTGAAGGACTCCAAGCGGCTCTATCCGTGCGTTCACTCGAGTACTCTTTGCGCCCAAAGCCCGTTTTACACCATCAGACCCACTTACAAGCGTCTCAAAGCACATTCTCCAGCTAGCCCACGCAACGACAATCTTTCATAACGTTAAGGGGGGGGGGAAGCGCATCACACAGGCTATAGACACTTTGTCCCTTTACTATGACAAATATTTCTGAAAGATGCAAAAAAATAAGTCAAATATGAATCTCATTTCTCCAATTACATTATTCCCCCAAAACATTTAAGACTCTGCTGGCGAGTACTTGCTTAGCTCTGTATAACAGCCCCATCCGTAATCACAACCACCCCAAACCTCAACCCCCCCACCCCCACTCCCACTCCCCCAGTCTATGACTGCAGTTTAAAGACGTGCTCGTCGTACCTGTGCTTTCTTTAACAGGTCCGTGAAGACGGAAAACCAGTCAGGGGTCAGCCTCTCCAGCTCCAGGGTGATGATGGCCAAGGCCAGTGTGGAGCCCTTAAACTGCGACAGCTGGTGGCAGGCCATACAGTGCTGCACCTGCCTGGTCCACAGCGCCACCTGGAGGCAGGGCTTCTTCTGAGCGCACCGCTGGGGAAGGTGGGGGTGTCCGGACATCACCAGGGCATGGAACTGCAAAACCGCCGCCAACAACAACAACAACAAAAAAAAAGGAGACAAAACATTGTGAGCCTTCCCGTCCTGTCCACCAATTCTTTAACAGTTAAACACATACTTTTGCCTGCAGTCTTCTCCTGAACACCCACATCTGTGTTACCCCTCACTTTTGGTGCCCACCCAGTTTTCTTGGCTGGGGTGCAAGTTGCTCTGTTTGCTATGTGCTGTGCTAGTCTGTCTCCCTGTCCAGGCAGATGTGGTTTAACTGACTCAGGGGGCGTCCAATTGAACCCAAAAAGGGCCAGTGTGGGTGCAGGTTTTTGTTTTAGCCTAACACCAGGACACCTGATTCCACTTGATTGAACGCCATGATTGGT
The DNA here is from genome assembly GCA_039654925.1 of Anguilla pacifica. Taxonomy (NCBI): domain Eukaryota; kingdom Metazoa; phylum Chordata; class Actinopteri; order Anguilliformes; family Anguillidae; genus Anguilla; species Anguilla pacifica. The sequence goes on along the minus strand of CM077292.1, from coordinate 4,384,125 downwards.
TAATTAATTGAATCAGGTTTTGTAGTGGTGCACTATAACAAAAACCACACTCACACTGGCCCTTTTTGGATAAGATTGGACACCCTTGAACTAACTGGCTGGATGGCCTATCTTTCTGATTCCTGGTTTGGCTATTGTCTCTGTTTGCATCTACCAGATTTGTTCCTCTTGTTGAAATGTTGTTTCTCTAGTTGAAATCTTTAAAAAAAAAAAGTTTACTCTGGCTTTTGTAAGCTTTCAAATCTAGCAAATAAGCCGTGTGTTTTTTAAAAAAAGGAAACATGCTTAGTTTTATGGGTTTGTTGTGTAACATATCAATGCGAATGGTGCAGTAGAACCACAGTTGCTGAAATCCATGATTATCACATATTTTCAGCAACAACAAAAAAGAAAACATTTAAATTAATAAAAACTGTGGGGGAAAGGTTTAGATGTGGTGTCCACTATCCACCATTCATATCATTGAAAAGACCACACACCACCATTGCCACTTGATCAGCATTATTTAAAAAAAGCAAGCAACTTTCCTGAGGAATGTGGTGGTGCAGCAGTTAAAGATCATGAGCCTAGGACGAAACGTGTGAGGAATCAAAGCGTGTAAAGTCGAAACCGTGGCTACGCGGTTTTCTGTGTATTCAGGGTGTTACCGAACTGTTATACGCAGTCCTTTGTGCCATAAAACAGAAACGGTTGACAGGTGTATTGTAAAAGAATCTGTTTTCTACGTGTTACTGATTTTCTGTAAAGTTGCCGAGATGCTGGATAAAGAATAGAGATTTCCATAGTCTGTTTACAAGGTAATTGAATGAAATGTATTTTCCCTTGTTTTTTTTTTATTTTTAAACTGTACTATACTTGTAGGATGTTGGTGTCGTTTGTAAATGAACTGAAGTAGGAATTAATCATACAACAATGAACACGGGATATAAATGACAGTTCTGTGAGGGTGAAATTTTGAAGTACAGACGCAAGCAAGCAATCACGTTTACTTTCAAAAGGATTCAAAGAAAGCCATTTCTGAAGCCGGCCAAGCAGTGTAGTGCAGTCTCTTCCTCTTTATATGGGAAAGAAAAAAGTACAAAGATGCAGCTTAAATTTATGTATTTAATTCTCAAAGCTTTATTTTCTTATTTACACATTTTATGTACATAACTTAGAGAAGGATTAAATTATTTCTGGATGGTTTTTTCGCCCCCCCTGCACACTGCAAAGGCCTGTGCTTTCTTATTACTGAACAGCAGTAGTAACAAAGTGCCTCGGCCTGAAGTTCCAGCTTAATTCTGAATATTCAGCGTGACATTTCGCAAATGCTGGCTGGCGCTGCACAGATGCCAAACGGACCCAGAGCTCAGTATAATCGCCTTTTGACTGTCATGGCATTCCTGTCCAGAGGTGCCAAGCTGCAAAACAAAATGGAGGCACAATTTCTCTGACCAAGACTCCATTAGTGAGGCATTTTTTTTCCAGCTGTGCTTGTGACCAAAATGACGCATGGGTTCCCTTGTGCTTTTTTTGTAATCTATATATTTTGGATTCAAGTGGGGGGGTGGGGGGTGGGGGGGGGGGGGGTTGGGGTGAAAGACAACCTGCTACTTACGATGTGAATGAAGTCGATTGCCGTTGCAGTGTAAAGGTCCCAGCGCAGTTTATCCAGAATGATCCGCTCCATGCGAAGGATCTCCGCCGTCGAAAAGTTGCATCCGCTCCGCGCCGCAAGGTCCTTCACTGACGCAATCACCTATGGCAACAGACATGATCGAGAAAACCAATAAACGCCGATTCTATGAAATCACCTTGTACTTGTGCTGTATGAATTATTATTATTAACCACTTCTACCCCCGTATAGTAGTTCACAATCAATGTAGCCTAATGTTCAAACTCTTGAGTGTGAAATCTGAACTCAAGTGCCCAGGGCCTAAACATATCATCACCAGTTTTATATTGATGTTCTTTCAAGTAGCAGACTGTTTACACAATTCCTCAAAGCCATGATGGTGCATTTGAAAACATTAGACATTAGAAACTATTACATTTAACTCTAGTTTAAACAGTGGTGCACAGTGAGTAAATCCTCACTGACCTCATCTTCTTCGTTGACTTTAGCAGCAAGTATCAGGGAGGTGATTGCAATACATCGTAGATATTTGGGCTGCGCCTGAAAAATATACACAAACATTCACAATGTGTCACGTTAAGAAGATTTTTTTGATAATGTTCAGTTAGCCTAACCGTTTCCCACTCACCTTCACTGAAGCCAGAAGCCTGTTGAGGATACATACTCCAAGCGCACAGGTCTCCGGGTAAAACCTAAACAATTTGCTCAGTTTACCCAGCCACAAGATCACCTCTTGATATTGGAACTGCGAGATATCCGTACCCTATACCACAAAGAAACGAGAAAAGCAAATGTCAGTTATACGCACGGTATATGATTAAATTTTTTTTTTTTTTTGGCGGGCTGCGCGTGGCATTAGTAGGATAGGCACTCACTAGGATTTGGCCGTTTTTGAAAACGGGCACCTTCCAGAGACGCGTTTCCTTGGCGAGCGCGTCCTCCAGCAAATCCGCCAGCCGCTGGCTCTCCGCGAGTCCATGGTACTTCATAGCAATCCTGATGTTGGCCAGATTTTTCCAGGGCGGCGAACACCTGAGGAACCACACGTACGCGTCGGTCAACAGTATGCAAATGTGAGTTTCGATCACGAGCGATCTTGCAAAGTGAACTGGACCGACCAAAACAATACAGCCAGTAAGAAGAATAATTTGCATTTACGGCTGATTATGAGCAGCCTACCTACGTGTTGTTAATGCCACATTCGCCATCTTTGCTTTACCTGCTTTCAAAGTTATACAGGTAGGGACTGCTGTACATGGCAGGCCAAGGCGTAACTTGGCGGATGGCATACCGGCCATGCCGTCCCAAAATGCTACAAAGAAACGCCCCCTTCGGTAGATAGATAATGTGCAGTAACGTTAGGCACTTAATTCGGTGCTTCTCAAGATCGGTCCCGGAGGACTTGAGTGTATGCTGGTTCCAACCACAATTTCAGTCCCAGAATTTTAGCAAGCTGTTCATTTTTCTTTGCGCTTTTCGTGTTTTGAGGGATCACTCACCCTCTTACGTCACATTAGGCCTATGTCAGAAACTGGTATGCATGCCATTAAGAATAAAAGTTCCATAGCCTATTCACTATTTTTTGCCATATTGAAACGATTACATAAAGAGAGGTAAAAAAAAAGAACTGATGAAATAAAGACCGAGGTGAATCGACACAGGCTCCTAACTGTTGACACAAGTGTGGACACATGGTGACTAAAACTAACCATTTGGTAGACAATGAAGAAAGTCAAAGACAAAGCGAATGATATCTTGCCAGACCTGCATTGTGTCAACAAATTTAAGGAAAACATATGAATGAACTCACGTGTTCAACGAGCTTAACTGAACAAGAGATTAATTTGAAAGAAAATCATAGGCTATACACAGGGATCGATGAGAATCGAGTTTGAAAACCACTAATTAACGTCAATCATCAGTGACATGATTTCACCCAGCTAATAAATATTTCGTTCGTTGACTGCCCATCTCGTACGATTCAGAAAAAGATTGCTCACAAATATATCGCCTAGCCAGCTAAAACAGACTCTTGCAGCTGAAGGTCACAAGATCTCGCACCAATGAACGAATTCAGGAAACAAAGCTAGGCAGAAGGCAGCTGCCATTTAGGCTCCGAGATCCACCCCGGAGGAGTGTAGCCTGCAGTTGGAGTTTGATTCGCTATATTTTGAAATTAAAAAAAAAAGTAAGATACAGCTTTTCTAATTGTCGACCCACACATTCATATAGGACTTTCTTCGGCGTTTCTCATAAAATTAGCAACAAGATAATGATATAAATGGAGAGATTAAAATAAGACCGTACACAACAACGTTGTTTCAAGACAAACCCCGCCCCTTCACAAACAAAATTATGTTTCGATACAGTAGCCTACTTAAAGCAAAACATTTAAACGGCAACAATGCCCACCGTGTTATTTTACTTGATAAATAATATTTCAGTTTGTACAGAAGATGAAGGCGGTGTTAACACTAAGATCATTGAACTTAGTTCAATGATTCACTGCCACAGCTCGCTAATGTCTTCTTAGGGTATTCAAAGGTCGTGCATTTCCAATGTTTTCTTCAAATGCATAAACGTATGTTGCACTATTACGCATTTTCGGTAAACTATGTATCGGCTAACTTGGATACCGTTAGTTATTTTGCAGAGAAATCGCTAAGCATTTGTAATGGGCGGGACGGGGTCGCTCCATAGGTCGTCTGCTGGTTTAGAACTACTACAGCATATACAAATAATAATAATGATAATAAACTTTATACTCACCCTTACCTGTCGGTACCGAAACACAAAGAAATCCTTCGAGTCGCGGCGCATTTAAATCTTCATTCGTCCATTTTTTATATTTTGACAAAAACTAGGATTCAAATCCCCGGAAAGAGTGTTGGTCACAAAAGGGGTGAGTATCTCGCAGCAAACCTTCAGAACTAAAACAAAGGAGCATTATAAAATGCATCAAATTTAATGTGTATAATAAAATGGAGATGATGGAAGCTATATAAAAACAAGAGTAACTGCTACAAGACAACCGACCAGGACAATAAATCAGCGAACGTTGAGAAGAATCAGATCTTCTGTTCGCATTTTGAACGCCTAGGCTCCTCCTACAAAGTCGTCATTTATCTGGTGAGAGTTGGTTTCGAAAAGAGGCGAAAATTTGTGTTAGTGGGTCAGACAGGCATAGCCTACTGGCCCAGGGCGAAAAGGGGAAACGCTACGAGCGATCGTTCGACATTACATTTTCCTACTATGCAAATATTAAATGACCCAAATGTATTTTTTTCTTTATTTTTTTGTTTCGATCCAAAACCAACCATGTAACACCTGTGCCATTAACTGCAAGATGCTATGTTTTTTTAATACTGAGAAATCTGACGGTATACATTTTTATTATTTACAGTTCAGAATGTAATGAATGTAACCACCGTTTACAAAATGATTGACTTTGCAACTAAATATATAAATATAATTTGACGAATGCTAGCTCTTCCTATTTTTTTCCAGATTACCAATGGGGCCAACTCATATGGACTCTATTTATTTTTCTTCCACTGTACTAATGTACATATTATAACACACGGTTTGTAAAATTTTTTAAAAAAAAAGCAAAACTAAGAACTAAAGTAGTCTGCACACACTTTGTAGCGTTGTCCAATTTTTGACCTTCAACACGAACATGCTGTACCCCATACTGAAATTTCACTAATTCATTCTTTGGATGCTGAGCCAGTTTTTTTGTCATTTTCATATGCTGAATAACATGTCTGCTACGAGCTGCTGAATTTGATGTATTTTGACATTTTGTACTACTTAAATTCCCTTACGAATCTGACACACTGACCTTTCACTCTATTAAAGCTCTCATCAAACAATTGTTTCTATTGTAAGCAGTATGACTGGCATAAGCTAAACAATGATGTATAAAAACGTCGGTTGTACTAGGTTGCTGGTTGTACTAAACTACTCTTTAGCCTTGACTTATATACATACAGTTTTTGGTTGTTCCTCTAGGGATTGTGAAATGAAAGCTTATGACTGTGGTCATTTTGTGATGTTTGGCCCCAGGATAGGTAATTGCAGCTGTATTTCATATTTAAGTTTGCAAATTATTAATTGACTGTACCCTAGGGCGGCATGGTGGTGCAGTGGGTAGCACTGTTGCCTCATCGCAAGAAGGTTGTGGGTTCGAATCTCGGCTTGGGGCCTTTCTGTGTGGAGTTTACATGTTCTCCTCATGTCTGTGTGGGTTTCCTCTGGGTACTCCGGTTTCCTCCCATAGTCCAAAGGCATGCAGGTAGGCCGATTGGAGACCCTAATTTGCCCCTAGGTATGAGTGTGTGAGCGAACAGTGTGTGTGTGCCCCGCGATAGATTGGCGGCCTGTCCAGTTCAGCGTGTATTCCTGCCTCTCGCCCAATGCACGCTGGGATAGGCTCCAGCACCCCCCACGACCCTGCTCAGGATAAGCGGGTATAGATAATGGATAGATGGATGTACCCTTTAGTGTACCATTAATACCCTTTATCCTATTACTGGATTTCATTTCAGTGTCTTCACGCCGAGCTCAACGTTCATTTTACAGACAACGATAAGATGTCGCTGCTGGATGTAAGAATGTTTGATGACTTCAGACATAGTTGAACTATGTGGCGGGATCACTGCGTTCTAGTGTAAACAACACGAACGTTCGCTCGCAGCAATGCCCTATATTAACCTATCTACTGCTTAGGGGCGGAGCCAAACAAGGGTGACATTTGATTCCTCCTCTTGCTTGGAGCAGAGAAGAAAAAAAACTAAAAAAAACAACTGTTACAGTTCAGCTATAAAAAGGGCAGGCCACAAATTGACTGAAAGTCTTGTTAGCAAATTATGGTCTATCGTACATTCCGTTTCCATCAATGGCTAATCAAACCTTTCTTTGTTTCACGAATGCTCATTGGCTGAGTTTAAGAAATATGATTTAGACCCTGTTTGTGGGCTCAAGAATCTTTTAGGACCCGACAGGCATTTTAGTTGGTTCACAAAATTTCTTAATTTCCATTGGCTCCAAGCCTGTCATAGAGTACTCGTAGAATGCCCATAAATGAAATTATTCAATGCTTTTGAAGTATTTATGATTTTGTATTTGCAACATGTTTGTGCTCAAATAATAAAGAAACCTTAAAAGAAATATTCCTGCTATGTGTTTTAGAAAATGATATGAAACAATTTCGCACAGTGACATTAATAGTATTTTTTCCTGAACTGAATCAAAAGGCGCTTACACCAGTATTGCCCGTTTTTTTTAAACTCAGAAGTGAAGATACATAGCGATACACAGCTATGTTTTTCTTGCAAGTAGAGTGACGTATTCATTGTCCCGCCTCGGCAAAGCAAACGCCAATGACTGCAATGGAATAGCTGAGGATGGTCCAATTGCAAATCTAGGCTGTGGAGTTTTTCCGAGGCTAATTTTTGGATTGGATCATGTCTCATATATATAGCTGGGAATCCGTTAACTCCCCGTTTTCAACCAAGGGTCCGGAGTGTGCTTGGTGGGAAATCAAGATCTGCTTAAACCGTTATTAGTTCTAAGTCTTCTTTTATAGTTATTTATGTTAAGTATACACTTTTTGTAACGATACAGCTTTTTCAAAGTTTTCACCCCATACTGCTGGATATACCTGCTATTTGCAAATAGATTTGTCTGACGGCCAGGAAAAAAGGTAATTTAAATTTGCTAGCTTGCTCGCTAACGTCATATGATCCATCTGCCACCATGTTCCTCAGCTAACGCCTAACATTAACCGGTACGGTAGCCTATTCGCTAGCTAGCAATTGTTGCAGAAATTCGAAACCGTTAGTTATAGCGAGTTGGATGATATTCTTTTTTTTTTTTTTTACCGTTTATGATAAATTTGCGGCGATATAGCTAGCTAGCTGGCTTGTCTATTTGGCTGTGTAGCTAACCTTGACTGTGACAGACGGTTTTATTAGCAACTACTGCTGATCTAGAAATCAGTCACTTAATCTAATAGTTTTCAAAACAATTGCCATTCATTATTAACATTATTTATTTTCAGTAAGTTCAATATGCCGACAAACTATTATGCATTACGTTGAAGACTTAAAATATACAGAGAACTGCAGCGTAGATGGACTTCAGTTTGTTTCGGTGTGGCCGAGAACATGCCCGGACACAATCCGAGAGAAGCGCTCTCGTCATTCTCTCGTAACATTTGCTAAGCCTGTTGTTCTGTGTAGTCTAACGTTATGTTTTAAACGCAGCCATTGTATTGGTTATTAAGTGAGTTATGTTTTTGTCATTTTAAGAAGCGAGTATAAAATTGTGACTTTTGGTGGCAGCTACGGGGAAACCGCTTTTTCGCTGCTGAGGCCTGAACGTTAGCCTAGCTGTATGTAACTTGTCTAGACTAGTATGAGCCGGAGGAGGCATGCCTGGGCATGCTCTGCTAGCATGTTCTGTTAGCGTGTTCACAGTTGCCTAAATGCGTAGCTAACCAATTATCATTGGCAGAGGTTATGACGGTTTGTGAACTGCTAATGTTATATCTCATTGCAAACTTTCCCCCGACAATACACGCACTTACTTAGTTTACCTAATAAATTATTCTTAACTTCCAGTTCAACAGCACCTTGCGAGTTGATGTGCCTTAACTAGGCTATATAACATAATATGACAAGTTTACTGAAATTGGATGTATTTCACTAAGAAACATTAAAGGAATTTTAAGTTTGTTCCAAGTAACTCATTTGAAATGAGCTTAGTAGAACTGTTACAGAAATGCTTAGTTACATTTTGTTTGTTTAGCTAGGTAACTTAAGGTATCAAAAATCCGATGTTTTCCAGCTGTTCAAATAAACTGTTTCGTTCTAAAACAGGAGGAAATGGCAATAGGACTAAAAAAACACAATCTGCTCTTGTAGATGATTGACACAATACCAGTACCAGAGGACGTGCCTTTCGCCGTCCAGTTGAAAGCTCTGTTGGACCAGGAGACCCGGTACCAGCCCAAGCTGTGCGGACTGAGGATAATCGAGTCGGCGCAGGAGAACGGCCTGAGAATGACGGCGAGACTCCGCGACTTTGAAGTGAAAGATCTGCTTTCGCTGACGCGGTTCTTCGGCTTCTGTGCCGACACCTTCTCCCTGGCAGTGAGCCTGTTGGATCGATTCTTGTCAGTGATGAAGGTAGGTCTTTAAAAAACCTAGCTGAACTTGCTCTATAAATTTCCATCGTATAGACGTCATATGAGCACTGCCAATAGAGTATGACCAGGGCACATTAACTACTTAGACTTAAAAATGGTTTCCTTTTATTTTCTTTGAGTTGTGAACTCAAGGGAGCCAACGGAGCTATTTTTGCTGTACACGCATTACAGTAAGGTGGCGTTGTGGAATCACGCTGGCAAAATTTGTTAGTGCTGTTTTTAAAAAAAGAAATTTAATTTTTTTTTTTTTTTAACAATTGGTAAATGAGACTCAATTTTCTGCATCCTGTTCCGCCCATTTGAAAAATGTTTTAACGCTCCACCCTGACCGAAGCTGAATTCTTTTCCTTTTCTGGCAGATCCAGCCGAAGCACCTGTCGTGCGTGGGGCTGTGCTGCTTCTACATCGCGGTCAAGTCGTCGGAGGAGGAGAACGTTCCGGCGGCCGCCGACCTGATCCGCATCAGCCAGAGCCGCTTCACGGCGTCGGACATGACGCGCATGGAGAAGATCGTCCTGGAGAAGCTGCGCTGGAAGGTGCGGGCCCCCACCACCCTGCACTTCCTGCGGCTCTACCACGCGTTCGTCCTGCCGCAGCTGGACCCGGACAGGTGAGAGAGGCTAGACCAGCCCCCCCCCCCCCCCCCTTTTCCACACGCGTGTGCTTTCGGGGGGGGAGGACGTGTTGGGAGAACGGCAGTTCTGTAGATTCAGCTGGTGGAAGTCCTAATGGCAAATACCTAGTGCTTGGCAGATATGAAGTAACTGTGCTTTAGTATGTATTGTATAATATGTTATAATGTTGTATAGATGTGCTTTATTATGTTGTGTAATATGTTAGTGTTGTGTAACTGCTTTATTATGTTGCTGTTTGTGATATTGAGTTGGAATTGTACACTTAAGTGCCGCTTTTCTCCATGCAGTAAGAAGAGTTTGAACATCGAGAGGCTGGAGGCTCAGCTGAAGGCCTGTCACTGCAGCTTTACATTCTCTAAAATAAAGGTACGTCGCAGCGATTTTACTATTCAGAATTTTGTTCTAATGTGACACTGGCCGTTTTGGACTGGGGCTCGTGGACACAATTTGGTGCCTTTATGGTACATTTTGTATGCCTGTTTTATTATTTACAACAACAAAAAAAAAAGAACCCACAAACCCGACCCTGTTGTACAAGTCCCCTTCGCTGCCCCCGCTGTTCTAGAATGTTCTAGAATGTTGCCGTTGTGGTCGTTACTCCAGTTGTAAGCCAGAGAATGGAATCATTGTGCCCTTGCATGTGCTGTAAGTGAGCTTTTTTTTGTATATTTATTTTATTATTTTTAATTTTTTTCGGAAAAACAGCCGTCTCTGCTTGCGCTGGGGATCCTGGCCTTGGAGCTTCAGCAGCAGGGCCTGCGTGAGCTGAGCGAATCCCTGGAGACCCTGCAGCTGCAGTCCCAGGTACGTGAGCGTCTCGTGGAGCTGTCCGTCCCACAGCACGCTCGCTGGGTAACAGGATATGAGCAAGGACATGTGTTTACCCAGTAGGCTGTATATCAGGGGTATACTCCCTGTCACTGTGGCATGCAGTACTTGAGCTTCATGCAAAACGTTGACCTGGAACTATAAATGTCTCCCTCTTACGTGCAGAAGCTATTTCTGTAGTAGCTTAGCTACGTGTCCAGTTCGTATCAGAAATCTTTTGAACTAGAATGGGTTCAAAAGGTAATTTTTTTTTGTGTGTTCTCAGATTAAAAGTGGGGACGTGGTTTGCGTGAGAGAGCTGGTGGGGAAATGCCTGATGGAGTACTCCTCCACGAAGTGCTCCAGGCCGAGCAACCGCAAGCCGAGGTGGCTGATCTCCGGCAGGACCGCCAGACAGCTCAGGCGCAGCTGCTACAAGATCGCCCATCTCCCAACCATCCCTGAAGGGGCATCTTAGGAGGTAAGCACACTGCACTGCAAATGCAAGCGCTTGGGAATTAAAGCTGTACTGATGATGGCTAGTATATGTGCATGAAATATGTGGTAAAATGTTTTTTTTTTTTTTTTTTTTTTTTTTGTATTGTTTTTGTTTAGGCGATCACTTGAGAATGAAGAATCACACTCGACAACGAAAAGGCTTCTGGGAAATGAGAAATTCAAGAACATGCCCGTGTGATTTGCCCATAACATGAACTAATCCTAACCCCCCCCCCCCCCCCCCTCCCCGAAAATGACGATTTTCGTTTAAGTGTCTGGGTCCTATCGTAATGGCTAAACTAATATTAGCTTGTACTGTTATAACTTAGTATATGAATGATTTAAACTCACTAAAACAGGGCTGCCCAATGCTGTTCCTGGATATCTTCTGTCCTGCAGGTTTTCACTCCAACCTTAACACACAAAGAACATCTCATTCAACAGCTAGAGATCCAGCTGAGCTGCTATAGGTAGTATCAGGTGTGCCAAGTTAGGGTTGAAATGAACCTACAGGACGGTAGATATTCAGGCACTTGGTTGGGCAGCCCTGCCCCTAAAATATTTTTTTGCATATCCTTACTTCACTTTGATGAATTTGCACTTTTATTTTGATGGTTCTTTCCCTTTATTCCCTCGTATGATGCTTCTTTTTTCCCCCCATTTTGGGGAGGAAAAAAGCATAATGTGATGATAATGGGCAAGGATTTCAAGAAACTTTGAAAAAGCTATTTATCAACCTTCACGAATGAAGAGCGTTCCTACACTGTGTGTGTGTGTGTGTGTGTGACCCCCACACCTGGGAATGCGTCGTGTGTGTGTGTGTGTGTGTGTGTGTGTGTGTGTGTGTGTGTGTGTGTGTGTGTGTGTGTGTGTGTGTGTGTGTGTGTGTGTGTGTGTGTGTGTGTGTGTGTGTGTGTGTGTGTGTGTGTGTGTGTGTGTGTGTGTGTGTGTGTGTGTGTGTGTGTGTGTGTGTGTGTGTGTGTGTGTGTGTGTGTGTGTGTGTGTGTTATCGGAGCCATGTTTCCTTTAAACAGTTCTTGGCGCTGGTGATGGTTTAAAGCAATGAAGTATTGAACCACCTAGGTCCTCAGTCCACTATGTGGAAGAGGAGGAAGAGGGGTTTTGTGAATACAAAAAATATGGAACCAAGAAATCGGGCCCAAAACCCTCAACTTCCACCCTAGGTCGCTGAACTATCAGAAATGCACACTCCAACTCAAGGAAATGAAAACCTTTCTTTTATTTTTTATTTTTTTGTGTGGTCGTTTCGGTAACGTAACGATGTTGTGGTGTCGTGATCAAAGAGAATCTGATCATTAGTCTGTGTGACACCAAGAAGATACAAAAGCAGTTTTAGCTGACTTAAAAAGGTTAAACGTGGCTTTCTTCTTACTAGTAAAAGCTCATAATGTATACGATGTTCAGGATGGTCAACATGTTAAAACATGCCTTTGTTTACACTAGTTTCACAGGGCACAGTACACCCATTTGATAAGTTTTTGTTGAAAAGAATTTGGATACTGTATATGATGTTATGCATGACCGGTGATTTTCAGTAGATTTATCTCAGAGGTAAATTGCAGTGGTGAAAATGTCCATTCAAAAACAATACTGGTAATGGGCAGAAGCCCAAACAAATTTGGCAAATATAAAACTTTGGTATTTTTATTTCATTTTATTCTGTGTAGAAGTATGACCCAAGATTGTTTTTAAAAAAATAAATACAAATTACAAGATTTCTTGTTTTTTAGCAAGAAATGTGATTGTGTTGTGTAAGAATTGGAAGCTTTGTGTAAACTGAAGTGCAGCACAATCTAATAGGTGGTGTATGTTTTCAAGTTTGACCTTTCAATAAAATGTTGAAATGCATCGTTTTGATTTGATTTATTTAGGAAAGAAATGAGACCAACTTATTCACCTTTTAACTGCCATTTATTGCAAATCCACGGGTAGTGACACGCAGGTGGTAGAGCAACAGCATAAATATGCTGTTACAGCTGTCAAGTTTGAAGGGTAGCAACAAATCTCTTGTACAAATGGGAGTTGTCATTTAAAACGCATTCTTTTCATGTGCAAAAAAGAATTTTGAAAAAGCCATATGGCTCTACTGATGGAAAATGTACACAATTCTCCCACTCCAAAATTGGGGGGAAAAAACAACCATTTTAATTAGAATCAGTTTATTCTGAGGAGTTATACCTGAGCTTGCTATGCTGGACACGTGCATCTGAAATACAAATACATCCTGCATTATTCCTCCTCCGGACACATTTTTGCCTCAAGAGTATTTGAAAGGGTTACAGAATATTAGCCAACTTTTGTTTTCCCCACAAGGCTTGTGGTGTGGTACTGGAACTACAAATGAGGCTTTGATCGACTTGCACGTAATGCTGAACTAACGTGAAGTTGAGACTCAATGTCTGAAATGCATATTTAACTTTACCTCTGCCCCCCCCCCCCCCCCTTCCCACAAGTATAAAAAGTTTTCACAGAACACTCCAATAATTCCATGGCAGAAGTTTCCAGGCTGTGTTCAGAACTGGGCCGCATTTTAATTCCTCCCACGGGACGGGGCGGCGGAAGAAAGACTTCTTTGCATCTCTGCTTTAGTCTTGTCGCTCAACTCTCCCCCAATCGCTGCCAGTGTAAGATCTTAAAAGCCAGTCTCTTCACTTCAGGTTGGAGAAGTCCGGCCCACCTCCAGCGAAGTTCCCAGAAATCTCTGCACCGCTGAAGTCAAAACCAGGATTCTGTAGGAGCAGTTTTTTGTTTTTAGTTAAATAAATATTGCAGCATCCTAACTGAGCTGTGAATGTTCAGCCCGAAAGTAACAAGACAGAGCAGTGTATTCAATCAAAATGTCTCATTTTCACTTAGAGGTACACGTTAAATGTTACTTTTTCCATCACAAACCTAGTTTGCCAAGTTTGTCTTACCCATTTCCAAACTCGCCAAACTGCAGTTGTATGTACAGTAGAAAATAAATTCCTGCTTTTTTCATCATTGGTCAGAAGGTAAGTCTTAATTGAATCCTGGCCAGTGTTACCTCTCTCTGGAACCTCTCCAGAGTCAGCTTCCTCTGCATCTGGTCCTGGACCCAGGCATTGGCACAGTACTCCCCTTCCAGCAGAGACTGCCAGCAGTTCCCTGCTTCCCGGTTCGTCTTCATCAGCACGATGCGGATCAGCTTCCTGTCCTCTGATTGGACAGAACTTATGAGAAAGTGTTCACATGCATCACACACGTGCACTGTTCAAATGCAACTGGTTCTACCCACCCACTGACGGTAAAAGACAGAGCTAAATTATCTTCCTCTGTGGGTCATTGAATGTAAATCCAAATGATTTTTTTTAACATGGCCATTCAAAAAAAATATATTGGTGCCCATATATCTATGGATATATCCTGCATATATCCATTTCCCACGATAATTTGGAATGTCCCGTTATGTGGAACCATTCATTTTCGAACCCCACAGCCAACCCGGGACCGTATAGACATCCACAGGTATCCTCCAACATAGTGGGGTTACTACTACTCCTCACGCCACAGCCTGCTGCTAAGCTTGCATGAAGTGGAGTCCGCACTATTTTCATACGGTCTATGAGTCAGCATGACCTTTCAGATGCGGTCTAGAGGTCTGCTGATCGACCAGTGGGGGTCACTAGAGAGCAATGAAACGTGGAGTCGAGGTCAGGGTTCTGTGCAGGCCACTTAAGTTCTTCCACTCCTTTCTCCACATAAACCATTTCTATATGAACCTTGCTGTGTGCCCGGGGACATTCCCTTCACTGGAACTAATAGGCCTAGCCCAAACCATGAAAAATAGCCCCAGACCAAGCGATGTCCTGATACTTTTGGTCATATAGGGTATTTGGACCAATCTATTCTTTGCAGATTGAGTAAAAGCCAGTCTCGGTAGCAGTTTGCAGCACACCAATTACCTGTTCTGGAGTTTATGTCTAACTTTAAGGGTCACAATGGGTCATAATTGATCAAAAATGGATCACAGTTTACAATGCAGTTACTAATGACAGCTCTACACTCACCCAGGGTCCAAGTTCCCTCGTCAGCAACAGTGGTTCCAAATAATTTCCCCTGAAATACATGAACAAGGTGACAGTTATTGTTAACAAAGCCTGAGTTTACAGGCAGCAGGTGTCCTCTTGATATCAATACTTTCATTCACTGACAGATCATGGGAATTTTTTAAAATATATTTTTTAAACAGATGTATTCAGTATTGGCTCAGTGGATAGGGATACAGTAGTACACTTTTACTTTCATATTATTTCAGTTTTTGTGCAGGTTTCCATTGGCCCAGACAGTTTTATGGTAAATGGACTGCATTTATATAGCGCTTTTATCCAAAGCGCTTTACAATTGATGCCTCTCATTCGCCAGAGCAGTTAGCGATTAGGTGTCTTGCTCAAGGACACTTCGACACGCCCAGGGCGGGGTTTGAACCGACGACCCTCCGACTGCCAGACAATCGGTCTTACCTCCTGAGCTATGTGCAGTGAAGAATATTTTCGATATCTACAGAAGCTTCTGACAGCCAGCCGACCTGACATTCGGTGTTTTCAAAAATGATCGACAAACCTGCTCGTATTGACCAATAAATGAAGATTATGGTTGCTATGATGACGCAACATACATGCGCCAGACGCTGCAAAGCATTTAGTGAGCCGTTTGTTACTATCTAAATTAAATGAAAATGTTATGCCCAAAAAGTAGCCTGATCATAGCCATCTGACCCTCTTATTGAAAATGTAGGCCATCTTTTACACCAGCCAAACCCACATGCAATAATATGCAGAGACTCAGCAGCTCTCTACACAAATGCTTTTTGCTCAATAATAAAATAAGTTTAAATATGTTGTTAGAAAATCAAATGTTACACTTTTCCTCCATAAATTAACATGCGCTCATCTGTTTCTTCAATGAATGTGGAAATTTGATGGTAATTTGCTATTGTGCTATAATTTAAAACAGGGTCGTAGATTATCGCCTAATATAGCCAGTCAAACATCGGTTGGCCTCTAAAATTCTGGCCCAGTTTTCCTTACCTGACACCCAGAATGCTATGCTTTCTGAGAAGAGAATACTTATGATTTGCGTTTAGATAGTGTATAGCTTGACTTAAAAAAATGTTTATACCAATTTTACCAAAGATTCAGACCCCTGACGACCTCACCGATGGCCACTCATTGATCAGGCACGATTCAGACCACATGATTTTGCGATGAAGAAACACAGGACCAAGTTACACGGCGGTAAGAAAAAGTTTAATAGGTTTAATATCGTTTTCGTACCAGTATTCAGAACGCGTAAAGATTTTAGGAACTGAGTTTTCACAGATTTAAGTTGACGTTATCATAAAGTAGTTGCTAATCTAAAGTTGGTTAAAGCTAGATGGCGAATGGTAGCCTACTGAACTTGAACCAAACTTTGTTGCTAACGTTAACGATAGCTGGTGTGATACTAGCTGCGAGACTAACCAGATATAGAACTAGACTAGCTAGCCAACAAAGTCCCACAATCCGATAGCTGCCACATGGCTTCCAGCTCGCTAGTGGATCCTTACCTTCAATATTTCACGTCCCTTTACAGATAGTTGTATCTGTTTGCTCTGGAGGACACACTTTATTTCTTTGCCAGACGTCCCCGGTGGAACGTTTACTTCAATAAAAATTTCTTCCATCGTTTGATACCACACTCCCCATGGTGTCTGGCAGGGGACAATGCCGCTTCTTTCCTCAAAATGTACAGACATTGCTCGGAAATAAGTTACTCCTTGCTCTTAATTTAGTTATCTTTAAGCTAGGCAGCTAAATCCTATAAATGAGTAGCTTAGCTTAACTAGCTAGGGAGCTAGCTAGCTAGTTAAGAACTGTGTGAACGTTGCAGAAAATAAACGGGTAGGCTACTAACTATATAGACTATATTTCATGCTAGCTCGCTGGTTATCGGACATCAGGCTACTCAATATCTACATTAGATTTTTCATTTATTTCCATGACAGATCCTTCCGCGTTTTATGATATCACACTGAGTATTGGAGGAAACTTCCAAATGCATATTATGCGCGATTTACACGACTAATTTACTGAGTGATTTGATCTGTACATTGGCAGGTCTGACGCAAAAGAGCGTGCTACGCCATGACACAGTACGTCGCAAGCATACGTCATACGTACAGTAGCTTGTGAACCCTTTATGGTTATGAGTGTGGGTGGTTTTTTTTTGCACTAATCTTTCCATATTATATGTGAAAAGATTATTATAGCTGATCCGTATATGTGAATGTCAGCGAATTTGCGCACCTTTAACTCCGGTAGAAATTGTGGGCTGTCGTTCTGGATGGGAGGTACACAGATTCACTGACCTTAAATAATTTAGTTCGCAGTATAAGCCGATCCACGTCTTCTGCTCAGAGGATGGACAAGTATTATTATTATTATTATTATTATTATTATTATTATTATTATTATTATTATTATTATTATTATTATATTGTTGAAGCAGTAAGGGCTTGTGTTCAGTGGTGGTAATCTAATGTAATTGCCTATGATATTTGTTTTTTATCTAAACATAATTGATATGGCCACAATTAATTTGAAGAACCACTTTTAAAACATATTTGCAAAAAAAAAAAAAAAATCGTCAGATGTTATATATAGTTTTCTTTCTGGGGTACCCTGGGTGGCACATGCTGTTAAAGCACTCGTTCATCTTGTGCCTTTTTGCACTTATGCACGTCAGTCTGGAATCAGATCCTGCCCTGACTGGGCCGTCCTTGTGGCTGGGAGTTCGGTAGCACCAGTAGCATTAGCCGTAGCATTGCTAACGGAGGGAAGCCTTCGGTTGGTGGGGTCTTATGGACTTCATTGCGCAAGAGCAACTACGCTGGTCAATCAGGTGCTTGAAGTCCTAAATAAAATCCCGACCGGGGGACTAAAACATCTGTGATATGGGAGTTTGTTCCCATAGCAACACAAAGACAGAGCCCAAGAATAACAGGAATAAAAGCAGAGGCACAGAGCATTACTTGTCAGAGCTGGAAGTAGCTGAACTTTTAGTATCTTGTTCCATGTTGCAATAAAATTACCACAGTACAAAAAAGGCAGGGTGGTTTTTTTAGTTTTTTATTTTATTTTATTTTTTTTTTTAGAGAGAGAGAGAGTACAGTGCACTATCACAGTAAATGTGATCCAGTTGGCCCAATTACAGTCCTATCCAAAATTTTATTAGTGGGCCAAATGGCTGATGGCATCGTTATTGAACAGCAGGAGTATTCCAACGTTTGCAACCAGAAAAGGCTGAACAAAAAAAAAAAAAGAAAGAAAGAAAATTGAACCAACCATCAGACAAAAGCCGAAGCAAATGGGCTTATGATGACATTTAATTTTATCATAGAAATCATGCTGCTGCTTTGTCTGTGAAACTGTAGAAGTGGGGGAAATGGACAACGCTCACTTAAAAACGCTTTAAAATTTTCTATGTTTATTGCTGCCTGAGCTTGGTACACACAAATGTTTTGGTGACTGCCTTTCATCGGTATTCTGGACTGTGTAAAGATGGTTTGAAAGACTTCTGTGACAGAGCCTGGAAAATGTGTGCTAACATAAGCCCAGCCTGGCCTACACCTGTCTTACACACCACAGATTGTGTTTCATTATTGTTGTGTTTGTGTTCATTAGTGCTTTGTGAGCTATCTGTTGTTTGTTTGATAGAGGGTAAAAAATGTGGCCAATTGTTGTTAAAAGGGTCTCTTAAGGCTATTTCCCCAATTACACACGTAAGACACTCCCACTCACCTTGCTGTGCTTTCCTGCTTTGCTAAAGTAACAGGATTAGAGGTTGTTTGGAATTGTTACGGTGTGCAAACCGAACATGGCTGTGTACAGTTTGCCATTCCAAATTAGGGTGGGAATTGGGACATCCTCAGCCCCATGTCGGTCGCCAAATTATAAAAAAAAATAAATAAAAGAACAAATACAGCAAGGTGTTCCAGTTTTGGAGAAAAATGAAAAACCTGGTAAATTACATTTATTTTATTTTATTTTTAAAAAGGAACAAGCTGCACACAACATGGCAGTCCTCTGTGCTCCTTTAGTCTTGCACACGCTCAGCTGATCAGCCTTGCTGGTGCTACGGGCCACCACGACATGGCTGATGCTCCTTCGATTAACCCCCCAAACTACAGCTCGTTAGCACGTTAGCACGGGCCGTAGCCTTTATGGGTCAAGAAACGCCCGACCGAAACAAATCCTGTCAGAGCCGGTTGCATCGCGCGTTTAAAAGCTACGGCCCTGTATCTAGTCAGGCCGGGGCTAATGCGTTTTTAATGGCTTATCGGGGAAGAAGAGCCTTGTGCAAGACTTAGCACCCTCTGCCTGCAGTTAAAAGGTGTCGGAAGCCCCTTTCTTCGTGATGGATGTCTTGATGCACAATGCCAGCCTCCGAGGCCCCGCCACATCGACAGTCCGTTGTGTAATACGTACTGACAAGATGTTAAATCTTGGTCTCCGCGGTATGGTGGCTTTTACCTCAAAGAGATGTTTAGGCCCCTGGCAGTGGACAAATATTCCGGAATATTCCTGTAGAGCTTGGGAGAGCACTCACAAGCACGCGTATTTTCTGCAGATTTTTGTGGATACCTTTCAATCTGCTGCGAAATTAGGCATCGGAAATGATTTATTCGCTCCTCTGGGACTGGTGACTGGACTGCCCTCCCTCCCCTCCCTCCCCACCCTCCCAGTTTTCCTGTTTTCCATACAAATTTCAATATGGGTGAAGGGAAATCTCTCATCATACCACTGGGGGGAGCCATAACACAAAAAGAGGTTGATGCTTAAAGGAGCTTTACAAGTCAGTGAGCTCTCTCAACATGAATTCTCCTGAAAATAATATCATTTCCCCCCTCTCCTTTTTGCAGTTTTTTTTTACAGAGCATGTCCTATATAACCAACATTTATTTATTTTCCTCTCAAGTGTTTGAGTGATACGACTTGGCACATTGTCAGAGTGGAGGACACGTAGAAATGCCAACCGCAGATAATATCATTCTGCTCATTTCCTTAGGTAAAAACCCTGCGAAATCATGAGCACACCATCCTCATGGACAAATACGCTATTTTTATTTACACGAAATGCCTGCATTAACATTTAAATGTGATGCGCGATATTGTCGGTGGCATGGAATCTTGTTTGTCACGGTATTGCTTCTCTGCTCCAACACTCCCTCCCGCTCCCAGAATATTCTTACAGGAAGGATGTCATTTTTATGTAACTGTTCACTTTGTCTATCCGGCCCCTTTCTCATATTGAATAATAATTTGTCATTAATATATTACGTATGTGTCTTAAAACACAGTTCAGTATCATACGCCTACATATCATACGCCTACTTTATACCAGGCTGGCCAGTGGAGGATGGGCTCCCCCTCAATAGCTGGGTTCCTCCTGAGATTTCTTCCAATTGGGGTTTTTTTTTTTCTCGTCACCATTTGAGGGTTTTCTCCCCACTGGGGGGAGATTTTATGTACCTGCTATTTGGGGGTTCAGGCCTGGTGTTTGCTCTGTATCTTGCCTTGCTACTCTGTAAAGCGTCTATGCGACAGTTCTCTGTAAAAAGCGCTATACAAATAAAATTGAATTGAATATGTAGACCCTCCCTGGAATGTTATGTTTTTGTTAACACGCAACCATTGCGGCCATGAGTTACACAAGCATGGTAGGTTGAGCAGTGGCAAGAGCTGGGGTGTCCAGTCTTATCCAAATAGAGCCGGCACGGGTGCAGGTTTTTGTTATAGCCCAGCACTGACATGCCTGATTCTGCTCATCGAGGTCCTGATAGGAAGACCGGGATAAGTTGAATAGTTAAATGAGGTCTTGCAGTGCTGGGCGGCAGTGTAGTATAATGGGTAAGGAACTGGTTCGATTCCCGGGTAAGATACTGTCGTTGTACCCTTGAGCAAAGTACTTAACCTGCATTGCTTCAGTATATATCCTGCTGTATAATTGGATGCAATGTAAATGCAATATAAAAAAGTTGATCTGGATAAGAGTGTCTGCTAATACCTGTAATGTAATGAAACAATCAAAAACCCGTACCCACCCGGCCCTTTTCAAAGTCTGGACACCCCTGGCCTGCAGAGTACATTTTCCTCTTGAAAAACCAGAGTCCTGCAGTATTTGTTGTCTTGTTAGGGGGCAGTGTTGTAACATGATAAAAAAAAGAACAGGCTGCTGGTGCAGAGATCTTCGGTATGGAACTCACAAAAACGCCAAATAATGGCTTTAATCGTCAGAGCAGATTCTGTGTGTGATCTGAAGGGCTGCCAGAGCAGGTAAAGGGGTGTTGAAGTGTTCAGAGGATGGCTTCCACAGTAAGTGCTACATCCTCCCCTGCAGGTTCACAGCTATTAACCGGAGAACATGGTTTAAGTTAGGACACTCTTTAACCTTGTGTGTCCAGATGGGCATTAATAATCACACTTGAAAAGCCTGAAATTTACATGAGGGTTTGAATTAGCGTAGCGCTTCCTTAAAAAGTTGTGACAGCTTGGGGTAACGTAACCTCATTTCGAGAGCAGAGCATTTCTTTTTTACTGAAGTTATGAAGTATAGGAGAGTTTCTCTCTTTTTTTTAGCTGGAATTCAGAAGGAGTTTTATTCAACGTCTTTGTAGTTTGAATGCTTGCTGCTGCTGTGAGTCTATTTGTAGATGAGAAACGCCTGGTGTTCCCAGCTGACCCAAATTTTTTTTTTAAGGTTGTTTTTTTTAAACAAATGCTATGAAAATGATCAGAGACAAAATAAGAAATTACTTTAACACGCACTGTTATGCCCGCATCAATGTATTTTAATGCTAATATAATAGTTTCAACATATTTCCTGTCGTTTTTTTGTTGTTGTTTTTTTTGCCTGAGGCTGGAAGCTCAGCTAATTTACATTTCTCGCACCCCCTCTCCTTTTATTTGCTTAGAAATGGGTTGCCATGAAAGATAAATAAAAAACAGCCTTATGTGAGCCCTATGTGTGTATATATATATATATATATATATATATATATGATTATTTTTTTTTTGTTGTTGACTGACTCAAATAAATTATGGCGTGTATGAGGAGTGCTTTATGTGAGAAATCGTGAAGAAAAGCTCTTTGGCCACAGAGAAGTTCATAAGCTGCCTTGAATAAGAGGTGCTAACGCGCTACTCCTTGGTGTCACGCTCTTGATTTTAGCCATGACCTCAGCATTTTTCAGTTAAGGAAATGAGGTCATCGCTGGGATGGTGGGGTTGGGTGGGGTGGGGAGGGTATGGGTATGGGGTTGGCTTGAGTGTGGTAGAAACACCACAGAATCAGAACTAATATGGAACCAGAATGGCTCATTGACCTTTGATATTTTGATATATTTGGCTAAATTATTTGCATTAACTTTCACGACTGAAATTGAACAGTTACGTAGCAGAGTCATTACATTTCTCCTACAGTCGGTCTCCTGACATTCTCAGTATGTAGAAATATTCTGTGAGTATAACCAGTGCTGATTTTGTGCTGGACCCTGACAGAGCAGGATCTAGAACTCTAAATATTGGAGGGCCTGTGCTCTGGGAACTATTTGTGTGGATCTGGGAACCTCTTCTGAGGGGAAGAAAAGAGATGTACAGTACATAAATAGACAGTAAAATGTTAAACCAACGCTTGCAGAGTAAATATGGTCCCTACTGGACTCATATACTCTAACAGTGGAGTATTTTACTGTAAAAATCCACACATTGTGTCCATTGCTTCCCAACCACCCAATTCCCCCTCCCCCACACCCCATCCACGATCGCGACCCCTCCCTCACACGGGCAATTTCTTTCCCAGCCCCTCTTGATTTACATATGATGCACTGAGAACAACCTTTCTGAAGGTGCTTACTACTGCACCTCTCCCCAGGTCCTCTGCAGTGTTCCTGGAAGAAAAAAATAAGAGTTTTTCTGCCTAAAATGCAAGTGGATCCTGTTTCTAAAATCAGAGTCGTTTCTGGGACAGTTTTACCCCAGCAGCAAAAAGCAAGAAAGAAAAAAAAAAAGTTCTTAAAGTTTTCGGGAGACAGCTTGTGAAGTCTTAACAGCAGCACCCTGTACGGCTGTGTTGTTAATAATCCTGCCCGGGGCGTGGCCTGTGGTTTTGGACAAAAGATTTTACCACAGAGATTTGTGTGTTTTTTGTTTAGTTTTTCTTTTTTTTTTTTTTGAAACGCCAACTCACGTCCTGTTTGGAAACACTCCGCAGTGTTCCGGAAGGTTCTACCAAAGGGCATGCTGGGAACTAGCGGAATGACTCTGAGCTGCATTGCGTACAGGCTCCACGGTACCCGACTGGGGCAGTCTTCTAAGGAACGTATTGCTAATGTGACTTTCTACTTGTTGTTGAATATGGCTCTCCGACCCCTCTCTCACACAAACTGAGGCTCCTCCCCCTCTCTCACACAAACAGAGGCTCCTCCCCTCTCTCACACAAACAGAGGCTCCTCCCCCTCTCTCACGCAAACAGAGGCTCCTCCCCTCTCTCACACAAACAGAGGCTCCTCCCCCTCTCTCACACAAACTGAGGCTCCGACCCCTCTCTCACACAAACTGAGGCTCCTCCCCTCTCTCACACAAACAGAGGCTCCTCCCCTCTCTCACACAAACAGAGGCTCCTCCCCTCTCTCACACAAACAGAGGCTCCTCCCCTCTCTCACACAAACTGAGGCTCCTCCCCTCTCTCACACAAACTGAGGCTCCTCCCCTCTCTCACACAAACTGAGGCTCCTCCCCCTCTCTCACGCAAACAGAGGCTCCTCCCCCTCTCTCACACAAACAGAGGCTCCTCCCCTCTCTCACACAAACAGAGGCTTCTTCCCCTCTCTCACACAAACAGAGGCTCCTTCCCCTCTCTCACACAAACAGAGGCTCCTCCCCCTCTCTCACACAAACTGAGGCTCCTCCCCTCTCTCACTCAAACTGAGGCTCCTCCCCTTCTCTCACACAGAGGCTCCTCCCCCTCTCTCACACAAACAGAGGCTCCTCCCCTCTCTCACACAAACAGAGGCTCCTTCCCCTCTCTCACTCAAACTAAGGCTCCTCCCCTCTCTCACACAAACTGAGGCTCCTTCCCCTCTCAAACACAAACTGAGGCTCCTCCCCTCTCTCACTCAAACTGAGGCTCCTCCCCTTATCTCACACAGAGGCTCCTCCCCATTTTTCACACAAACCGAGGCTATTGGCCTAGGTGAGAGGTAGACCCAGGGTCAGGATCTTCAAGATGAGATCTCATGCGGGTGTCAAATGTGTTTTTATCCATCCAGCCATTATCTATACCCGCTTTACTCACACACTCGCACACCTAGGGGCAATTTTGACCCTCCAATTAACCTAATGCCTGCATGTCTTTGGACGGCGGGAGGAAAACCGGAGTACCCAGAGGAAACCCACACACCAGGAGAATGTGCAAACTCCACACAGAAAGGCCCCAGCCAGGGCCTTTTGTACCAAGGCCCTTGTTGCTGGGAGGCAACAGTGCTACCCACTGCACCACCATGCCACCCATGTGTTTGTTTGCATTTGCTTATTCTGTTTGCTTGTCAGAGCTGCCGACATGTTACTGTAGTTAAGGAATACTGTAGGACAAATTGAATGGTTTCATGTTCCACTCTTGGATCCTTGAGGAACATATCTCCCTGGAATTGTCTCAGGAAATATCAAGTTGGTTAAATGAATCACATGAGAAATGGGTAGTAGCTGGATAAGGTCATCTTGCTAAGCACACAAGTAGCACAAAAAGCTTTAAAATCTAAAAATTTTTTTGCAAGGCCCCACAACCTCGCTAAGAAATCCCAGCAAGGGCTTTGACAGACCCATAGATTGATGCATGTGTGGCAGGAATTTACTGTAATAAAAAGGTTTGACTATATACTACTACCCTCCTTTTTAACCTTGCCTTTAATATGAGCCTAGCGTCTGTGCCAGCTGGAAGCGTTCGTTTGATGAATGCTGATTAACTGGAGCTCTAAAGCAAGGTGGAAAATACTGAACCCAGGATTCCCAGGTTGGAGATGTGCTCAAGGATCTGTGTACATTCGGTTTAAGAAGCATCCTGGCATTATGCTCGGTGCCTCTGAACTAAATTAAAGATTTAAAAAAAAAAAAAAAAAAACGCCAAGGGACGCGAAAGGGAATTAATATTAATGGGAGGTTCGAGGAATCTTAAGCTGAGCAAATTAAAGCTGAAAGCATTCCGTGTGGAACGCGGAACTGAGCTCGCGGAGAAGCGTTCCGCTGGCTGGGGTTGTCTTCCTCGTCCGGGGGGAGGAGGGGGAGGAGGGGGGGAGGAAGGGGGAGGAGGCCAGGGGGACGCTGGCTCCAGCCTGAAGGACCTTCTGTGCATTTCTCCCCAGCTGTGAAATAATTCATACTCCACCTCCACCCAGGTGCTAAGTTGCCCTTGCTCTCCTCCAAGAGGTTCCGAGACAGAAGCTCGCATCGAAGGCCAGTGAGTCGTGGTGTCGTTTCGGTCTGCAGGTGAAAGATACCGGCTGTGGGTTTCTACACCTGGGCCTGCAGACCTTCATGGCTGCTGCTGTCAAAATGCACACGAAAGACATTGTGATGTTTTATGCATGCATGGTTGTGGTTTGCATTGTTTGTGTAATGACACATCCTTATAATGTATTATTATACATTTATATTGTGGAACATTGGAAATTATGTTCCACAAGTATAGATTAAATGACATGCAGGATGTAAGGTCTTGCAATTTTAATAATGTATAGTTAGTGAGCAAAAAATAAATAAAATCACCTGATAGGGTGTTGGGCCACCGCAGTGCTTGATTTAACTGGCTGCGTGACATGTGGTCAGCTGACCTTCAGTCTCATCCATTATCCGATGCTGATACAGCTAAATTAGAGACGTAGTTTATTACTAATCGATCGCTACATTTCCATTATGACATTGCCTTCCTGTTTACCTTGGAGCGCTGTGAGTAATTGCTTTTACTTAAATTAATTTCAAAATGGCCACACAAATGCTTCCTCTCGAGAAAGGTGGTGTCACATTATTTTTTTTTACCAAGTCCTGGACGATGACTCTTTTATTAACCATTGATGTGGGAGTGGCTGTCTTTTTAATGCAACTATTCCTTCTTTTCTTTTAATTACGACTGCTTCCATTTGCCCTAAATAATGAATTTTATTTAACCAGCTGTCACGTTGAGGCTGACATCTCTTTTTCAAGTGAGCCCCTGGAGCCTGCATGTCTTTGGACTGTGGGAGGAGACCGGAGATCCTGGAGGAAACCCAAACGAACACGGGGAGAACATGCAGACCCCACACGGGGAGGGTCCGGCCGATCGGCACTCGAACCCGGTACCTCCTTCTTGCGCGGTACCAGTGCTAACTGCTGTCCAGCTTACCTAAAGTCAAATAGCGCATGAAGTCCCGTATAATTCACGCTTCGTATCCAGTAGAAACGGGCGGGGCTCTTGAGCGCATTCGCGAGGGGAACACAGATTCTTTCTGCTGCGCCCGCAGGGCTTGCTCTTCGAAATGCGATCCCCCGCACGGGGCGAGCTAAGACCCCGGCGGTTCGTGCGCGGGCGAGTTCGGGACCTCTCCTGCGCTCTCTCTGTTTACGCGGCTCGCTGGGCGTCCGAAACGCGAGGCTTCCGCGGGCCCGCCCCTGTGTGACGCCCCTGCCTGACACGCGCGGGTCTGGGCCGCCAACACCGACGGCCGTGACATTGTTTACCGCTCTGTGCGGGGGACCAGATGTCCAAATGGATGCTCTCTGTGTGTGCTTCATTGAGCTCGCGTTTTTCGCCTTTTCCAGAGGACACGCCGTCCCGCCCGCTCCCCCCCCCCCCCCCCCCCCAGCGCAGCCTACTTTCCCTCCCAAACGCAGCCCCCAGGGGCACTCGTGTCCGTGGTAATCCTGCCGTCCTCTTTTCGCGCAGCAGAGAGAGGGAGAGACGGTTGATCGATACTCACCTCGCAGGTAGAACTTTATTTTTGAAACGCCGGGGCCCTGAATCCAGAGAGCTCCCTCCTCAGCTCCTGCTGGGTCTTTTTTGTGTTCCAGACTCATATTTCTGTCTTTATTGCATTTCACTATAAACTATGTTGTGAGTTCAGCAGCTGAGAATTGTGAAATTCGAGAAGGCAAGAGGTAGCACAGCCAGGCATCCCCTCTACCTACCACCCCCACCCCTCCACCCCCCCAGGAGTGTCCTGTCCAGTTTGTAGTGCTGCATCTCTGTCTTTTTCCCAGAATCCCATGGGGCCCAGTCAGGTAAGAGTGCTCTCCCACACCCCTAAGTGTATTCTGGGTAATCTCTGTATCGTTGCCATTGTCCACAGGAAGTTGACAGTTCCTGTGGACTATTAGTCCTTGGCAGAGGACCCCAGGGCTAGGGTTGGCATCAGTTGCTCCGGCTAAGTAGGGTTTTCTGTCCGACTGAATTCCGTGATGTCTTGTTAGAGTTTGGCCCGAGGAAGCGGTGAGATTTATGTTTGGCTGATATAAAATCGAAGCATCACAACAGAAGAGTAACGTGTGCCCCTCAGTGAGGTGCCCTGATTCGGGGCAAAACACCTTCCCAGGTGGTGGAGGGAAAGGCAGCTCTCGTCTGAAAAAAGAAAGAAAGAAAGAAAGGAAGGAAGAAAAGAAATATGACAGCTTATTAAACCCCAATGCTGATGCGATGTGGGTCAAATTGTGCTGAAATTTTAACGGGATGGCCTGGTTTTTATGAGTCATCAAGCACAATTAGACATCGCGCTGTAATAAGCCGGCCTGTCCAAACCCCGTCAGCGCGCTCGCGGGAGGACGGCGGAGAGATGGTTTGAAAAGCAGACGACTCGGGCCGGACCGCACGGTGCGGTTTTACCCGCGACACCCCCGCGTGGTGCCTTTAAACCTGCCCAAACAGGGGTGTCAGGTCTTACCCGAAAAGGGCCAGTGTGGGCGAAGGTTTTTGTTCTAGCCCAACACCAAGATGCCTGATTCTACGTATCTAGATCTCTATTGAAGACCGTGATTAGTTAATTAGTTGAATCGGGTGTCGTTGAAACTCTTTTTTGGATTAAAGACTGGACACCCTTGGTATCGGGTCTAATACAGAAGGTAAAATTGAAGAGATCTCATTGAGACGATGAGCAGTACCAGTGGGTATTGTGCCTCATTTTGAACTGACAGAATATACACTCTCCGGCCGCCTCATTAGGTACACCTGTTCAACTGCCAACTACACCCGTTAACACAAATATCTAATCAGCCAATCACGTGGCAGCAACTCGATGCATTTAGGCATGTAGACATGGTCAAGACGATCTGCTGAAGTTCAAACCAAGCATCAGAATGTGGAAGAAAGGTGATTTAAGTGACTTTGAACGTGGCATGGTTGTTGGTGCCAGACGGGCTGGTTTCAGTATTTCAGAAACTGCTGATCTACAGGGATTTTCACGCACAACCATCTCTAGGGTTTACAGAGAATGGTCGGAAAAAGAGAAAATATCCAGTGAGCGGCAGTTCTCTGGCCGAAAATGCCTTGTTGATGGCAGAGGTCAGAGGAGAATGGCCAGACTGATTCGAGCTGATAGAAAGGCAACAGTAACTCAAAGAAGCACTCGTTACAACCGAGGTATGCAGAAGAGCATCTCTGAGCGCACACCACGTCGAACCTTGAAGCAGATGGGCTACAGCAGCAGAAGACCACACCGGGTGCCACTCCTGTCACCTAATGAAGTGGCCGGTGAGTGTATATATATCTAGCCTGTGTATCCAAGTGTAAACCCCTCAATGTATCCTGCATACCTCTTTTAAAAATCTTTCACTCCCATACATTTTTTACTGGCCCTTTTCGGACTAGCATGGACAGCTAGCCAATGTGATAAAATATTATTTTATTACTGGGTTGCAGGACAGTTTCACAGGTCAAAATTGTGCTTTTTAATTTGTGCAGCAAATGCCCAGATCAGGCGAGGGCCCGGGAAGAGGGGGATTTAAATGTATGTTATTACTCAGAGCTCATCGGTGGTCATTAAGAAATGAGTTCATGCCAACTCAGCACCCAGCAGCCCCCGAGTGGAGGGGGGGTTAAAAAACATGCACAAATATTCAAATGTGTACGACGTGCATTATTCAGGGTTTAAGGCTAAGCCCTCTTTTGAAGTTGCGCGCAAACTTCAAACAGTTTCCTGTTTCCGTTTTGTTTGGCTGTTTATTTAACGGTGTGAATAATGCAAAGCTACGCTCAAAATCCTTGCAAATTCGCTGCCGTAAAAGCGGAAGATTACAAGTGAACTGACTGCATTGCGTAGGGTATGTTCCAGGCCTCAGAACCGACCGGTGCTGAGGGCGGCATTGTAGTATAATGGGCATGGAGCTGGTCACATGGTTCAATTCCCAGGTAGGACACTGCCATGGTACCCTTGAGCAAGGTACCTGTGGTGTGGGGATGGCTGGTTTAAGCAGCCACACCTGCCCTGGGTCAAGCTAATTAGACCTGGCCAATTGGATAATTGGTTAAGAATTAGATAATTGGCCAGGCTAATTAGGCCCAGGAACAGGAGTGGCTGCACCTGTGCGTAGTGAGGTAATCACTGCGCACAGGTTAAATCTGCCATCCCCACCCACACGAGGGAGCTTCTCTGTCATGACAGTGTATAAGATCTGCTCATTTGGCTGTACCATCTTGCCAAACCCTCGTAAATAAATGTGGACTATTTTGAACATCATCTCCCTGTGTCTCTGTGCTGGAGGGCCCCTAGGAAAGCCACTTCGGTGGCCTGTGGCAGGCTTGTTTGCCACCGTACCTAACCTGAATTGTTTCAGTATATATCCAGCTGTATAAGTGGATGCTGTGTAAATGCTATGTAAAAGCTGTGTAAGTCGCTCAGCTCTGACAAGCGCATCTGCTGAACGCCTGAAATGTAACGTGTATTGCTGAGGAATACTTTCAGCATCCCAGTGTAGCCTAATTAGCCAATGTGCCACGATCGTATTACAATAGATTGACTGAGACGACAGGGGAATCTCCGTAATACACCGACAAGACACCAGCTAGGCTTGCGGTTGTCTGGCCCGTGATCATAAAGCGCTCACTATCCCTATGTTAAAAGGGCCTGCCATACTAGTCACGTCAACCAGGATGCTCTCCAGCGATCTCTCTCCCTGGCTACTGCACGTCATCGCGCAGAGACTGTGCAGTGCGACATACAGTAATCACTTGCGTCGGAAACACTTGGTACGTCTCCTTTTTTACATTTTATTTTTTATTTTTATCACAAAGAGCCCCTAAGTGCTCTTCGTGAAGCTCGGTTATTTCGAGTGGCAGCTGGGGAGTGTTTTTGCGATGACAGAACACCTCACCACGCCGTTCCCATTAAAACTGTCTCCGCTAAGTAGTGCCGTGACTTACCTCGACGGGTCGCTTTCCGCACGTATAGGCATGCATCTAAATGCTAATCTAAATAATACCGAGCAAACTAATATTGAGTCCACTCAAGTACAAAATTTTTTTTTTTTTTTTTTTTTTTTTTTTGCTGGAAGATTATATTGGTGGCTTCATATTATTTGGCTGACTACCCCAACTGGCTTTTGTATTCAGTGCACTAATCTGTATTCATCAGCAGAAAATGTATTTATCCGGAGGTAGATTTCCATTTGCAGTCATGCCCAGGTGACTGTCTGCTGGTGAAATGATTTTCCAATTATGTGAGAAATTTTTTCATGCATTTTTATTTTACCGTGCGCCTGATTGAGAGTTTATTTTTCCGTCAGTATCCTCAAAACCTTTGCATAGATATTGTTATTATCATGTGAATGGATGAAGGAAGGTGCTACACTCACGCACACACACGCACACACACAAACACACACACACTCACACACACTCACTCAATCACACAAGCACACACACACTCACACAAACACATACACAGACACACTCTCACTCTTACTCACACACACATTCACACGCACACACACACAGAAAATACCTACTATAAATTTTTGCGAGTTGGGTCTCAGTAAGAGAAATGTGTTTTGTCCTTTGGGTCATTCCGCACAATGAAAAATGTTGCAGAGTTAAATTTCCACCGATTTGAGGTTTATTTGTAAACAAAAAAAAATAAAATAAAAGAAACATTTTTAAACCTAAAACAGAGTCATGTTGAAATGAAGCTAAAATTACTCCCGAACTCTGTCATTTCTGGCACCATCTCATTTTGTCCGACCTGTAATGACACAAGCTTTTAAGAAAATAGCGACGGGGGAAAAATGGCATTTTTGGAAAAGGCCGGGAGGACAAGGGAACATTCTCTTCTGATATAAGCACATCTTAAGCACAGCGGGGACTCTTAAAGTGTTGCCGTCAGCAAAAATTTCCTCCTTTGATTTGCCGCGTAACTTATTACCTTTGCGGCTGCAAACGGCGCTTCAAGTGTGCAGTTAGCACGGGAATGAACTCCCTTCTCTTCTGGTTGTAGCCAGCACTGGAGCAACTTTGAGCTGTTGCTGTAAGTCAATTGAGGGAAGGATCCAAACCCCCTGGAGTCATTAGTTGTAATTCATGACACGCAGAGGAAAAGGGCCTTTTTGTTTAATATAATGAGAGGACGTGAGGCTGCAAGACCGGCGCGTCGCACACACAGAGGCAGACAGAAGTGAACACAACAGAATATGTGGAAAAATATACGTTGTACGACATTAGAAAAAATGTACTCAAAAAATGTATATCAAAATGTATTTCCTGTGTGTACTCATGCATACTCTGTGCAGTGGTGTGTTTGTGTGTGTGTGTGTGTGGTGGGGGGGCAGGGGGCCTTATCCTAAAAGGGCCACTGTGGGTGCAGGTCTTTGTTTTAGCCCAGCACAAGGACAACGGATTCAACTAATCATGGTGTCTGTATGCGTGTTCGCTGCAGTTTGAAATGCTTGGAACATGGTTAGATACACAGTACATGCGAGAGCCCAGTCAGACAGATCAAAGGGGAGACGAACACCTTTATAGCCCACGCCAAAAAAAAAAAAGGTTCAGTCTCAGATTTGGGCCTTTAAAATAATCTGGCTGTCAGGTTTCTGCAGCGCAGTCCGGAAAAAAGAAGATTTTACTGGCACACGCTCGAGCCGGCCCCCAAATGTTTACCCCCGTCCCGCCGGCTTGTAGTCCCCTCTCGGTTTTATCGCGAAAATGTAGTTTATTGACCGACCGAAAGTCACTTCTTCTCTGCAACTGCTCAGGGACGTGACCATTCTTTTAAAGAGCACGGGAAAAATCACACATTAAAGAGTCTGACTTAGATTATGCATTCTGCAGAGCCCAATTCTTTTGATAAAAAAAATCTCATTATCCTCCTAATTTCTTTTTTCATTTTTCATTTTTGTGAGATGAAATAAGTGAGAAGACAGTGATCTCTGAGTAAACGTGTTCAGACACACAGAGGACAGACGCAGCAATAGGCAGTAAGGACTCCCAAATCATGACTATCTTTCTGGGGGGGGGGGGGGGGGGGAAGAAAGTCTGTGACTTCAAGAAAGATGGAAGATAGTATTACCAAGGAAAAGGCTTGAACCTTGAAGTTCTGAGACGATCTCTGTGGCCGGCCTGATTCATTAATTAGTCAAAAAGCTACGTTCACGTCCAGCTGCAGCATGAAATTGCAGAATGAAAGACTGTTTCACTAATTCCGGATAAGGCTTGACTGCGGGTAAAATCTCCACTTGCAGTTGTCTACCTACTAATGTGCTAATCAGATATCAGGCTTTATTTCACCTGCACTATCATATCATAGTGATTTTCTTTCATTGATGAGTCTAGTATATCAATAATGAGCCACAGCTAGCTATAATTCATTTTCATAGGAAAAAAATAAACAACCAGAAACAAAACCCTCCCAAAAAACAAGCAAGCAGCCAGACAAATTATATGTCATGCTTTTCAAAAAATGCAGGCAATTACTCTGCTTGCCTGTTTCCTGTTGAGATGGATGGAATATACAGTAAGAATTCTCTGTGCGTATCCTAGCTAGATTCAATTAGGAGGTGCTAAAGAATTTTCTGAGTCTTTTACAAATAACATTCTGTAAAACTTAAACTTGTTGGTGCCGAATATTTAAGCTTATTTGACCACAATGAAACGAGAGTTTTCTGTTTGTTAAATAGACGTTTCCGTACTCAAGAAGAGACATTTGGCATTGGCTATGGCTTCCCAGTTGTTGGTTTAGTAACAAATGAACCTTTACGGGAATTTCAAGGTAAATTTACCCTGACTGTGCAGAAATCAATTGCTTCTCGTGGTGCACAATATGTTCACAGAGAAGTTCGCCAATTAACGTTTCAAAAATTGCTGCGTTGTATAAAAAATTGTACTGTGTGATTTGAGTACCGCATCGCGCATTTAGTGATGACTTGTGCTAATTGTTAACATGTGAGAATGGCTGACCTTTTTTAATGAACACTAAACTCCTGCTAATGGAGACTACTGTGGAATTTCTGCTATAACTCAGGGACTTTCATCCCCTCTGTGGAAAACGCTTGAACATCTGCTGCCGCACGGCAGAGGAATCTGTTAATTCTAGAAAATTCTAACCCTGTGAGATATGATAGAGCAAATCGTAGGCCTGTATGTATGCATGTACACTGCATATGCATGTGTGTGTCAGTTTGTATAAAATGTGTGTGTGTGTGTTTGTATAAAGTATGAGTGTGTCTGCGTGTGTGTGTTTGTATGAAGTATGAGTGTGTCTATGTGTGTGTGTGTGTGTGTTTGTATGAAGTATGAGTGTGTCTGTGTGTGTGTGTTTGTATAAAGCATGTGTATGTGGCTCTATGATCGTCCTTCATCCTTTCACACGGTAATAACCACATCCATGCAAAGGTCTTGAATGCACTGTAAGAAACGTATACTGTCTGCCAGTGTGATTGAGCTCTTATTAATATGTTTTCAAAGCTGCGATATTCAAAGGGCTACATGCATAAGCTAATACTGTAGCTTATACTTCTGCCTAGTTGGCTTTGCAGAGGTTAGGTTAGAATAGTGTTCACTGCGTGAACTGTGTTCTTAGCTAGAAATAGCTGTACAAAATAAGTATTATACCTTTCTGAACCTGTGTTCAGCAGTTGCCTACGACCATGATATGCACTTTTTGTACGTCGCTTTGGATAAAAGCGTCTGCGAAATAAATGTAATGTAATGTAATGTACATGCGGTGCGGAGGTCCATGCCCCCCCCCCCCCCCCCCCCACCGCGACCCTCCCGCGTGTGAGTTTAGCGCTCAAATGAGCCGTGGGGAGGCGCAGGGC
The DNA here is from genome assembly GCA_039654925.1 of Anguilla pacifica. Classification (NCBI taxonomy): domain Eukaryota; kingdom Metazoa; phylum Chordata; class Actinopteri; order Anguilliformes; family Anguillidae; genus Anguilla; species Anguilla pacifica. The sequence continues at coordinate 4,350,014 of CM077292.1, read as the reverse complement.
GCCCGAGCGCACAGGATGGCTTTCTAATGCACTCCGCCAGGCGCCGTAGTGTGCCCAACCTTCACGGCTGAACATCGTCCGCCGCCAAAATAGAAAAACAACAGCCTGGCGAGGCGGAGAGTACCTTTTTATTTCTTTCATTGCCCCCCCCCCCCATCCCCATCCCCAACCCCCCCCACCCCTTTTCGCTTGTGTGGTGTTGTTTTGTCAACATGCTTTAATTAGGGTAGCAGCTGCTTTTAAGCTTTGAAAGATTTTGAAGTCTAGGGAGTAAATGAGGGTGTGTGTGTTGTGTGTGTGTTGATGTGTTTGTATGTGTGTGTGTGGGAGGTGTGTGTGTGGGGGGGAGGGTTAATTAAGAGTTTACGGCAACTTGATTTCCAGTATCTAATTAAAGCCATGCACTAATTGGTTCACAATCTGAAATGGCCGACCACTGTCGTCCGATATTTTTATCAGCAAATAACTGCTTACCTGTGCTGTATTTTTCTCTTCGTATACATCTAAATAGGTTAAAGGGGTCAGTAAAAGTGCTGCTATTTGGTTGCTTGCAGCTCATGTAAGAAAAAAAAGTGTATATACCATATATACCGTATACTGTGCTGTATTGCAAATTAACTTGACTGGCGATCTTGAGTCCATTCATGCAGCTGTACAAATGTATTTTCTTTCTAGGGTAGATTGAGTGTGAATAGAAACATCTGGAACCTTCAGGTCTAATGTTGAGTTGAACTGAAGAGCCTGTTCCACCACGCCCTCCGTGTTTCCGCTTCGACAAGCCTGTTAGATTTGGCCTTACGCAAACTCGAAAGTTTTCACATTTTGCCTCGATGTCGAGGGAAACGCAATTCGCAGTGCGGCTAATATAACCACAATTAGGTGGATGAATTATTAACCCTTGAAGGTGTGAGATCACAGATGTGATTAGAATGTTCTCAACTGAACGTTCTAATGCCGATGTAACAACCGCAATTGCTCATTGAAAGCAGTGGAGTTCTAGAACACTTAACTTTTTTTTCTTCCAAAATTCTAAGTAATCAAAAACCTGCTCTTCAAAGGGATAAGTTGTTGCAGTGTGAGCTAATAGGAAGAGTATCAGTAGCAGTCTTCCTCTAGACGAGCGTTTCTCGCGATCACGTGATCCGAAACGCGGGCAGCATCACTGCAGGCAGCGACGAGTTACGCTCCACAGCAGAATTATCAGTGAGTGACAGGTGAATTTTGTCATGGTTGATTCGCAGGAGAATAACAGCCAACCTGGACACAGACCAGGCCTGAGGCACCGATGCTAAAATAGTCCTGACCCGGCCCGACCCGACCAGACCAGACCCCACCCGAACCTGGCATCCGGCCACGGGGGCCTGCAAGGTTTAGGTCGGGTAGTAGACCTCTATTGATTCCTGGTCCGTTCACTTATTTCTTGCAGCTCTGATATACACTTATGTGCCATGACGTGATAGCGTTCCAAGTCATTTTGGGATAAGAGCATCAGCTAAACGAATGAGTGAATGAATTCATTCATTCATTAATCGTTTTCTAAAATACCAAAATGCATACATCTTTTATGTTTGTAATAAGGCCGATATTGTGTGTTTTATGTAGCCAGAGCAGTGGCACTACATAATTTACCTGCCCCCACGAGTAACTCTCTCGCTCTCTCCCTCTCTCTCTCTCCCTCTCTCTCTCTCTCTCTCTCTCTCCCTCTCAAGAGACACATAAAATGCCAGTGACCCACATAAGCTTAAAAACCCTGGGTGTCCAACACCCAGATCAGACCCCATTTTCAGCCTCTACTGCATGCAGTGCGGGGAACGGCTGCCTGCTAGGGGTAGCACCCTCCCTGTGTCTATACTAAATGCATTATGAGCACTAAGATACTGTCTAAAGAAAAAATCCGTCTTCATCTGCCAATAAAACATGGCACCGGGAAAATTGCTTCAGGGTGGCTGGTGTTAAATAACACCCAGGCGTCTAGCTGCATTTGCTTATAGCCCATCCCTGGCCGTTGCTAGGGAAGGAAGCTTTGAGGCATTTTAAAAATAAAAATAAAAACGTTCCGCTTCTGAAATGGCTCTGTTGCAGTCGGCCAAACAATTAAACGTTTGTGTCCGAGTACACCGCAAATGTAATCGAATTGCAACACTAATTAGCCTTATGATTAAAATAATTGACCATTTGGTAATTAAAACCAAGGGGAGATAAGCTGGTTCACGACAGCGTTGCCATGTTGCCATTAGCGCTATTTTTTATTATTTTTTAGCCATGTGACTGCAGCCAATCAAGAGCTGTACAGTGTTTATGAATGTAGATCTTGGGACATTGAACCATCTTTGTTTTTCAACACTAACAATTTATATTCTAGTCGTCTTTCAAGGTGTTCTCTACAGGATTTTTACCTTGAAAATATAATAAAATAACCATGCCAAGGCATATCTATGGTGCATTGGCAATTTCTGTCTTTACGCACTATTGCCAAATTGGTGCACCTTTTATTTCTTATTCTAAAATGTGTTCGGGACATTTCTGGGTGTGGCACTCTTTTGTGTGGGGAGGGGTGGGTGTGGCTACAGAGCCTGTGGTTTTGGAGTGTTTGTTGCTAGCGCGCTAGCCGCTGCAATGGCGGAAGAAGTCCAGACACAGCAAAGCAAAAAGCCAAGCCGACAAGGCTCGTTCAAGAGTCAGAGTTAACTTTGGAATAGCTAATCCTCGATGGCATCAGCTGAAGTTTGTCAGGGGGATGAAAAGCGATGCAGAGTTGGCTTGTTTTCTGTTGGACTTGTGAGTAACGTAACTTTTAGCTATCCAGCTAGCAACGTTAGGTGGCTTGATGGCCTGTACTTGTGACTGGGAGTGATGAAGACTGAGGAGGAGACTTCTTTGATTGTAAACACAGGTCCTACAGCAAGGCATGGCAAAAAAAAAAATCCTGCATAATATGCCTTTAAGGAGTGACAAGCAGGAGCAGAAGAACATAGTGTAATGGATTTTGTAAATTTGCACACATACAGGATGAGACTTGCATTGCTGAATATCTGATCTGGGATTGTAAAGAATTGTAAAGAAGATTCTTATTGATTGCTGGTTTCTCAGGCTTCCGTCACATCCTGCATAAGCGAGGACTTGCAGAAAAAATGAATCACGTGTAATATAGACTTTTTTTTGTTTATTACATTGACTTGCAACCAAGTATAGGAGGACAAATGACAGTTGATGTGTTCATAAACCAACACAATATGGTCTTTTGTGTAAAAGCACCTTAGTCAAAAGTAAAACGGTTCATATTTTGAAAGACCCCATTTTTTTGTGGCAGTTTCAGTGTGTGAGCCTTAACCCAACCTTCTCACACAGGTCATGGATTTTTCAGATTCACAGTGGAGAGCAGAAGGGGCTATTTTGGGTGACCTCTCCCACACAACCCCTTAATGGTTAGTCAGGGACGTCTGGGATCATCCAGGGAAATTAAAAAGCAAACACGTTTTTCCTCTGCTCCAAAACAAAAACAAAACCAAAAAAAAAAAACAAACAAAAAAAAAACAGGCGCCTACTGTGACAGGACAGAGGGATCAGAGCAGCCTCTGCCGAGTGCCGTTAAATGGCTTTACCCCCACCGCTAACGAGCGTAGCTTCTTTTTATAGCCCGGCTCTCTCGCAGCCCGGTGGCCGGAGCCTCGCCTGTGCCCCGGCGCGAGCCGCCACCGCTTCGCGCCGAAGACGGAGCGGCAGGAGGCGGCGTGGAGGGCGAGGCTAATTATGAGGTCACCTGTTAGCGGCGCTCGCCGGGGTGACAGAGAGCCGGGCGCGCGGGGGACCGGGGGGCAGCGCTAATCATAGCTGCTGGCCCAGCAGACGGAGACGGGGACGGGGACAAAATGCGCCTGTGCTGTTCGCCGTCTGCCTTTAATTGCGACGCTGATGCGAGCCGGCAAGGGGCTGCACGGACCACGCGGTATAAAATTGTATTTAAAAAAAAAATAAATAAAAAAAAAGGAATACTTTGAGTGACATGTCATAGATTTACCTGGAAATGTGCCACTTCAAATTCAAAAAGAATAGATTCAATGACTGATAGATTTCTGGTGCATTGTACCTCACATAATATTCCTCACTCGTGTTAAAAGCAAAGCTTTAATCTCTTTACTGAATTGTCCTCTTCAGTAGTCGAAAGTGATGTTTAAAACTTGTAATCTAGAGCAAGCAGGTGCAGTTGGCAGAAATAAATTAGGTTTGTTTTCCGGAATTTGATTGAGACCAGTGTAGCTCCTTGTTTGCTACGGCTGCTAAAATTGTCTGTTGCTAGGTAACCGAATATTACTTATGTGCCTGGCTGTCATAATACCGATTTTTTGGCACCGTTTCTAAAGACTGCACATGTGCCCGTAAATATTGATTTCAGACGGAAGAACTTTTCTTAAGAAAATTCTTGGCATTTGGAAAGTGCTTTCATAACTTTATGCATTATATGGTGACTGGGCAGTAGATAAGTGTGGCGGATGAACTGAAGTAGGCTACGATGTGATAAAAAAAAACCACGTAGGGACTCGCTGTTTATTTGCTCATTTGTTTTCACAGCAGGCACATGACTCAGCTTAAAACTCAGCGTGAAACTAAAATCAGCACAAGGCGTCCTAATCACGCTCAGTGATATGCATATATTCTGACACAGTGCCAGAGGGTAGGCTTGCCTGTCTTCACGAATACACCTGTGTGTAATACCTGTTCATATACAGGTGTAATTCAGGTGAGAAACGGTCTCCCAGGAATGTTGAGACCTCGTAGTTGCTTCTCCGGGCATTGCTCTTGTTAATTTAAAGGACATAAGAGATTGGCTCGGTCGGTATGGGCCTTCCTCAGCCTCAGGTGTAATACCTGGTTCTGAGGTTGGCGGTTGTTTTTTTTTTTCCAGCCCCAGGTGTGTCTGTTGTTCACCTAAAAGTCTGAGCCCACGACCGTCCCATCGAACCGCCCCCGCGACTTCACGGCGCCTCCTCTCTCTCCGTTGACACCACCGCGAATACCCACACTCTCGCTCTTCTGATTGGTAGAGGGTGCCGCTGAAATATTTAGCGGGTTGAGCGTATGTCCCGTGTAGGTGGCACAGTCATATATGAGCAAAATACCCCTTAACGTCAGAATAAAATACGAGATAAGGAAACGCAGCCTGGTCTGTGCCAGCCTTGGTGCGGCGCTCTGTTTCCAGTGGTTTTTCGGGCCCAGGCTGAGCCGGGACTTGGCCGAGGTTTTGAGCTTATTCGCGATCACGTGGTCCCACTGAGAGTTGCCGTAAGAGGGCTTTACCGCGGCAGTCCACAGGCTCCTAATTTGATTCTCAGCCTTTGTTCTTCCCCCTTCCCGCCTCTGGGATCCATCGACCGTTATGTAACCTGTCTAGCTGAAGCGCGCGGGGTAACCTTCCCAGGGAAGGATTACCGAAACTTTCTGTTGACTTTCGGGAGGGGGTGGGCAGGGGGGGGGGGCGATTCGGGATGACAGAGATACGTTTGCGGTGGTCTAGTTAGCCTCCCTGTTATTCCGCAGACTCAATCATGCGAAGCTTACACTGACTCAATAGAGGCACACGAGCACCGGAGGTCAACAGCGCCGACTGTTTTATTTTTATTTATTTATTTATTTGTTTCACAGCCTCTGTTCAAGTGGATCAAATTTATTGCGCTGCCTAATGAAACGACTCTGCCCGGGCGACTGTAATTTGAAACTCGACGGATGGGCTTATTGCTAGGAGACAATGTCCTTCGGATCGTGCCACGTCCCCCACTCCCCACTCCCCCCTCCCCCTGTCCCTCGTCCGCAATTCATTTAGGCCGCCATTAGGTCTGAACTGATGACAGTATGAGTGAGCGAGCGAGTGTGTGTGTGTGTGTGCGTGTGTGTGTGCGTGCGGTTGCCTTTGGGGCAGTAGGGCTCTTTTGTCGGCGCAGCGATCGCCCCCCTGGGGCACCATGGGTAAACACTCGTCACGCTGCTCCTAATTGGCTGAAGACAGCTGCTGCCAACCAGAAAACCCATCTGAAGTCGTGGCTTCTCGCTCCGGGCCAGCCATGCCACGCTAAACAATTAGGCGCATCGTCGTTAAAAAAAAAAAAACGCCTGCGTTCTGTTGCGTTCTCTTCCAAAAAAGGGCCTTTTACACGTCCACCTCGCAACTGGAGACAGATGCTACTTGCCGCTATTATCTTTCTTCTTATCTGCTGTTAGGATGTACTGAGTTGGAAGGCGCAAAAAAATAAATAAATAAATAACTTGCCCGTAGCTGAGGACATAACGGTTTATTTTCCCCAGGAAAAAACATAAAAGCTCTGCCGCAATCCAATCAGTCGAGTACTGCCGGACCCAGAATGTATAAACGGGCGTCCCTTCCCTGCGTTTCCAGCAGATGGCAGCAGAGCTACACGCGTGGATGAGGCGGAAGCCTGTACAGCTCGAGCTCGGATTCTGCCGCAGCCGACAGCAGCCTTTCAAGTCTCTTCAGACGCCAGGCTTACGCGGAGAGAAACAAGACCCGAGTCTTCCTTTGAAGGAAAGGCCCGTAAGTGCTTCACTTCTGAGTGACAGACGCAGACATTGGGACACAAGTCTTAATATATCCTTTGCTTCCCAAGGTGGAAAAAAAACAATCAGTCGCAGAGTATGCCAGGGTGTAGTGTGTGCTGTCTGCTGTCAGCTCACTTCCTGTATCCTGACCATCTCTCTCTCTCCCCGCGTGAACTTTTCTGGTCTCTAATATTCTGGCTACAATCTGCCACGCGCCCCAACTCTCTGATTCTTTTTCTCGGCTGAACTAATGAACACCTCCTCTTCAACACTCGATTACTTTACCCCCCCCAAAGAAAAAAAAAAAAACGAAAAAAGAAAAGAAAATCAATAGATAGAAGAAATTGAAAGAAGCAATAAGCAAGAAAGTCTTGTTTTAATCAAGGGTGCTGTAGGGATTGAGGCGAAGAAGAGAATTTAAAAAGAAAAGGAAAGGAGAGAGTAATCTTGTGTCAAAGTGGTGCTGTGGACGGGGGGGGGGCTGTTGGAGGTGTCCAAATTTCTCTCTGAAAGGGGGCAGCACCCCTCGTGATCCGTACGGTCCTTCAGAAAAGGCACCTGCGCACCGTGTCCCTGCAGCCACGGCCTGAACTCCCTGAAAATGTGTTCGCAACCCGGCACGGCCCCTCAGTGCCTTCAGGGCGCCTCCGGCCAAATGCATTAGTGCCCCTCAAAAACACGGTGCGGGTGCGTCCTGTCACCCCTGCTCCAGCCTCGGCCAGATTGAAATGTCAATCATCTGAGAACGACGACACAGGCGCTGCGCCCTGGGATGAAAAACTGTAGAGTGTGCAGTATTACATCCACATGCTGTTATTTTGCCTTTATTTTACAGGATTAATAATGTGTTATTTTATATTATTTATTACCATTTCAGGATTGGATTTGATTTGTTTATCGTCTCGATGCTATAATTAAATGCGTAATCGGAGTTGTGCGTTTGACCTGTTTTTCTGGCTGTCGTTTCCCTTCGATTGTGCAGCACTGCGGTGTCTGCGCCCCCCTCCTCCCCTCGGTCATCTGCGGCGCGCGTAACCAACGGGAGTTTGCGGCAACGTCTGCTTTTCCTGCACGAGTGAGCCCGAGAACGTGCGCGCGGGTGTGGAACCAGCTGGGGATGCGCCCGAGACCAGCTGGCACCCCGCTTTGCTCCGCGCGCTGCAGCCGGGCCGCAGCTCCGGTTGAGACCGCAGCGCAGCTGGGGATCGTCCCGCCGCGCGTTTTCTCACAGAATGTTCTTTTCGGGCCGCTGCGCTTCGCGCCAAAGCCGCCGCCTTTGATTGCGGTTTGAACGAGGCATTAGAAAGGGGCACCAGAAAAAAAAAAATTGGACCAGGTCTGTGCCCCCCTTGTGCTGTTGGGGGGCCCATTAAAATGGAAAAGTTTGGGAGCTGGGGCTTTTTGAACGTGGCTGCGAGTTCAAATCCCCGGCGGGGGGGGGGCACAGCCAACTCACTGTGCCCCCGAGCAATGTCCCTAACCACAGAACCACGTAATTAAACATCCAGCTGTTTGAATCTATAAATGTATCGCAGAAACGAGCTGTGTGGATTACCCCCGGATGAGGGCATGGGCTAAGGCAAGCTCACGATGTTATATTAATTAGCATCTTGCGCACAAAAAAAAAGAAAAAAGAAAAAAAGAAAAGCAGAGCAAAGCTACGCTTCTTCAAGAAGAAGAAGAAGAAGAAGAAGAAGTGGTGGTGGCGGAGGAGGAGGAGAGCCATGCAGATGCGCTGCGTGCTGAAGCCAGGGGAAATGGTGATCAGTTAGCACGGCGTAGTGATCCAGAGAGCCGTGTCGGCCCTCCCGGGAGGGGGGAGAGGCGGTTTGATCACCAGCTTCAAAGTGGGAGAGAAGGAGATTACGCGGCGAGCCTGCGCCCGCGCGCGGTCCGTGCCCGCCGGCGTGATTGCACCAGCGAAATCCTGCGGGCCCCCGATCCCATCTGCTTTGATACTGCTGCAGAGGCTCTGTTTTTGTGCATCTTTAAAGGGCGCTGGACAGCGTTGCCATGGTGGCAGCCTGGAATCTGGAGTCTGTGAGTTTTTTAAAAAAAAAAACATTTTTTTTAGTGAAACTTACTGATCATAAGCAGACCATGGCTGTGACTCAAAGCCACGATTGGGGTCTCCAGACGTGGCCTGACTGGAGAGAAGATGGCCGTCGCGGTGTTTGTTTTGTTATGTATGACCCTGGCCCTCGGGGACCTCCCTGTGGGAGGCAGGCTCTCTCTGTCTTTAAGCCATTTTTCACAAGCATGGAGGATTTTCCATTTATTCGTCGAGGAGCAGTGACTCCAGTGCTGGGCTCATGTGTGAGGCTCTGAGGTGTTGAAAGAGTGGGATGAAGCTTTGAAATGGAAATGGATGGATGGATGGACGGACGGCTGGAAGCTCATCTGAGTCTGGGCGTGATGTTGTTTGTGGAAGGTTGGCGGGAACTGCAGGTGGGGGTGGGGGTGGGGTGGGGTGGGGGCTACAACATGGGTGCTGGGATGGGAGCCACTGGGCTGCCAAGCAGGGGTCCACCTGAAGATAAAAGTGATAAAAGCCAGCTGCAACCATAGAAACACACCTGGATGTTTATGAGCTGGTGGAGAGAAACATTTGATTGTATTTGAGCCGATGGAGAAACATTAGAATGTATTTGAGCTGGTGGAAAAACTTTTGAAAGTATTTGAGCTCACGGAGAAACACATTTGAATAATAAATTAGCTGGTGGAGAAACACATTTAAATGCACATCCACAGAAGAGCTACCATTTGAATGTTGAAGACCTAGTTGTGAAAAGGCACATATGGGAGGTGGCAGAGACACCAGCTTGAACTTGGATGAGCTAGCAGAGGAGCACACATTTCCTCATGGATGGAATAGGACAGCTGATTAAAACAATATCCAGAAAAGAAGAACATAATGCCCAAGTGTGTCTTTAACCCCTTTAAGCTGTGAGGTCACAAATATGTGATTGGAATGTTCTTAACTCAACACTCTGTGTTGCCGATGTAACAATCGCCACTGGTAACTGAAAGTAGTGGGGTTCTAGAACACTGACTTAGAATTCTAAAGAAAAAAAAACATTCCAAAAACCTAGTCCTACAAGTTTTAAAAGAAAAATCCATGGTGCCTTCCATGTACCGCTTGGAGCCAGTTCTCTGACCAGCATCCCTGATCCTTGTCCGGTGTTTTCTCTCTCGTCGCAATATAACTCTGACACCGTGACACGGCAGCACTTCCCCTGTGTTTGAGTCCATGTTTATGCACCTCAGCCTGTGATTCCATAGTATCACATTCCCCTGGTCTCTCAACTCTTCCATTTTGGGGCCAGACTTTCCCATCTTGGGTCCATCCAGCACCCCTCCCTGCTCCCTGTCCGCCGACCCTGTGTCCTGGTCCCTCTCAGCCAGACCTGCATCCCAGAAAACATTTCTGTAGTGAAAAGCTGACTAAAAGCTGTCTAGGCATTCAGGTGAAAACCTGGCTACATTTGGCTGAAAAGGGAAAGTTTTATAGCTGACTAGGATGTAGCCAGGCGATATCCCCATAAAGCCTGAGCTATACTGTGGTTAACCGAGTCCGTTTATGTTGAAACATCTCTCAACCTAGATTTCCACCCCTCTGGTCTAGATTTCGGCTTTTGCTCACTGTGATAATCGGCTGGGTTTGAGAAGCCCCAGTCCAGGGGAAGAAGCATGAATGCTCTAAAGGGTATTTATTTATTTACCCCCCCCCCCCCACTCCCCTGGAAACATTGTACAGAGTGTAGAGCTTTTCCCAGATTTACATATGCAGGGGATCACACTGCTGGTTATTGTACCAAATCATGAACAGATTTTAAATGTGTGTGTGTGTGTGTGTGTGTGTGTGTGTGTGTGGAAAGGCATGAGACTGAGAGAGTGTGTGTGTGTATGTGTGTGTGGAAAGGCATGAGACAGAGAGAGTGTGTGTGTGTATATATGTGTGTGTGGAAAGGCATGAGACTGAGAGAGAGAGTGTGTGTGTGTGTGTGGAAAGGTATGAGAGGGAGAGAGTGTGTGTGTGTGTGTGGAAAGGTATGAGAGGGGAGAGTGTGTGTGTGTGTGTGTTTGTGTGTGTGTGGAAAGGTATGAGATGGAGAGAGTGTGTGTGTGTGTGTGGAAAGGTATGAGAGGGAGAGTGTGTGTGTGTGTGTGTGTGTGTGTGTTTGTGTGTGTGTGTGGAAAGGTATGAGACGGAGAGTGTGTGTGTGTGTGTGGAAAGGCATGAGAGGGAGAGGGAGAGGGAGAGAGAGTGAGGGAGGGAGGGAGGGAGGGAGGGAGGGGGAGAGCGCGAGATTGAGAAAGAGAGCTTCTTGCTTAATTAGACGGTAAAACAACTCTGTCTAGTCAATAGAAGCTCATGAAAATATATAATAATGAGGTAACGACGATGGCAGACCCATTTTCCGAGACTGTGACAGATGGTGCATGCTCAGATGCTATATAAACACCGGCTTCCATTTTTAAAATTTTTTTTTTGTCGAACAGATTGTGAAGACGGGCTTCACAGCAACGCAAACAGCCGCGCTACGTTCTCCGTTAGCGATTCTCTCACATCATTATTTCAGAGCCACGGCGGTCTTAAAACGGAGGTGTGGGACAATAACTTATTGGGGGAAATGAGTCGGCCCTCCCTTGTTTAATTGGACACGTTGACGGGCTGCTGGTTCTCGAGGCTGAATGCTGACGTGACAGGGAGGGCTGGGTGAGTGTGCTCTGGGAGCAGATGCTGCGGAGTCTACGGCCTGCTCTTCTTCTCCGTGTTCACCAGGGTGTCTTTTTAAAATTTTTTTATTTTTGTTGGGGCTTTTTCAGCTCTATTTGACAGATCAGTGTAGAGAGACAAGGAAGAACTAGGAGGAGAGAGAGAGAGAGAGAGAGAGAGAGAGAGACGTGCGACAAAGGTCACGCGGTCGGACTCGAACCGCCGACGTCGCGGCTCGCAACGAGCGTGTGCAAAGCGCTCCACGGGCTGCGCCACACGAGCCAACCCTGCCACAGTGTCTTAAACCTGGCCAGGTAAAGTCAGGTGTACTTATTTATACAGCCCCTTTTGCACCTAAAATGCCTCAAAAGGGCTTTACACAAACACACGTGGCTGAAAGACAAATTAAAAACTAAAAACAAATGAACTGCACGAGAATAACAAAGGGATAACAATGAACGTTCATACCACATACATAGCCCTGGCTGAAGTGAGGAATGACTAGTTAAATGACGCGTTCCAGTGCAGCCTCGAATTGTCAGAAACCATTTTCATTGGAATTTTTTAAATTTTAAATTTCTTTCATTTTTGCATTTCTCAAAACTGTCTATATGGAGAGTGGGGATCAATTGCAGTTAGAAAGTACCCCCCACCCCCCCTTCTCCCCCCTCGCTCCTGCATGAAACCGAATACATTTTAATTAGATGTATTGCATTACAGTTCAGATTCGTCTCTATCAGATCAGGCTCATCACTGAATAACGTGGTTGGAAACTACAGAATAATCAGAATAAAAATTCTTGTGTTTTTTTTCCAGTTAGCCCACATTAGCTAGGGAACTTAGCAGAAATTATACATTTAAGTCCAGGAAAGTGTGCTGCTTTTGTGAAGAGTTACGGCTGTCCTTAACCTGACCTGCTTTAAATAAAATACCCAGCTCTATGAATGGATAATATTTAAAATGTGAGCAATAAAAGGAGACCTAGATAAAGGTGTCTGCTCAGCAAATTAATGCATTTTTTAAAATATATATATATATATATTTTTCGCTCAAGGCAATGGCCTATGAAGAGAACAGGAGCCCTTCAGAATTTTGAAGCAATGAGAGATTTTTATCAGTCCTTCAATACGAGCGCCTTCTCTGCCAAAACAGTCTGAGGATTAATACCTGAGTCATTTGATGGGGGTCGGGGGTTGGGGGGGGGGGGGGGGGGGGCAACAGTAAATTTTAGAGTTTTCCTCAGGAAAAGTTTCTAGTTGGACCTACCAAGTGTACGCTAGATCAGGGGTGGGGATCCAGTCCTGGAGGGCTGATGTGCCTGCAGGGTTTTTGTTTCCACCAGTTACCCTGACTAGATGAGCTAGCTGGCTCCATACACCCACACTGGTTCACTTGCAGATTAGATCACAGTAAAATATTTCATATAGGGACACCAAGAACAGTCTTTGGCTGTCATTCATGCACTTATCAAGAAATGTCGCTAAAATGGCAGATGGTGTATATTGTTTAGGGCTAGTTAAACAATTAATGCCAGGATTTGGCACGAGAACCGGAAACAAGCTCGTCGTCCTGCACTTGATCTGTTGCCCTCACGAAGCTGCTCTATGATAATGCATCGGAGTATAACCAACAAAAGACTTCCCTGGTTTCTCATTTTCTCGTTTCTACAGTGACAGCTGAAGTGTCTTTTTTTAACGCTTTAGCGTTAGCTTGAGAACTTACCCCGGCCGGCCGTCCCTCATATTGTATCCTACCGTCGTTTAAACCAATTATTAAATATTTTCCCCGTTTTTTTAGGCCATTTCTGTAAATTCAGGGGTGACCTTTTCTCCGCTCCCCACTCGTGGTGTTATTTAAGGCACCCTGGAGGGTATCAGGGAGCCCGTTAAAAGGCCGTCGCGTCTTCCCCGCCGCGGAGCCGCGGACGGAGCGTAGCGAAGCGTTTCTCACTGGATGTGTCATCGTCTCTGGGCGGACAGACGGGCAGGGCACCGGCACGCGGTTGAGCTCCGTATGACAGCGACCCCCCCCCCCCCCCCACCACCACCACCACCACCACCTCCACCTCCTTTTCCTGCTGTTTCATCATCAGTTCTCACGCTCGCTTTTCTGGCCGATTGTTAGCGGTCACGCGCAGAACCCTGTCCACCCGCTCCCCCCCCCCCCCCCCCCACCCCACCTGCTCGTCCCTGATATTTCGGCTTCTCTGCACATCTGGGTGGCACATTTTGTCAAGTAAAGAACAGTTGTATTTTCCTGTAGGATGATTGCCCAATGGGTCTCCACTCAAATAAATCCCCGGTGTTCTGTGTCCTAGCAGGTGAAATAAAATGGGTGGGCCTAAATTGTACTGTGAAGTAAGATACATTGGCGATTGGCCACTTGTTTGACAAGAAAGACGTTAAGCACAAATTTATTGAAGTTATATCTATCTACGCAGGCTGGCAGCTACCGGTGCAGTTCACATTAGCCTCCTCACCTATAATTTGACTTGTGGGGGACTGGTGGAGAAACCCTTTAAGCTGATGCAGCGGAGCTGTGGAAACTGAATTATGGGTAATGTGTGCACACGCCGCTGCTCCTGGTCTGGGAAATAACAGCCACGCCCTTGGGTGCTGCTGCTCAACGGTGTCGCCAGAGCGTGTCGTGATTGTTGTTCTGCCTCACCCCCCCTCACCCCCCCCCCCCCCCCCCCAAACCCCCCATCGACCTTAGTGGGCACTTCTCGATAAAGTTTTCTCTCCATGATGGGGGAGGCGAGGGGGGAGGGGGGGGGGGGGTGCGGGCGGTTGGGGCACTGCCTGCAGCACACCCTCAACCTGGTCACCTGAGAAGTTCTGGCGTGCGGAACTTCTAAAAGGTCGGGCATTCCCCAGAAGCCTGAACCCTAAGATGCTGTAGGCCCCTGCTACACCCCCCCAACCCCCCAACCCCCCACCCCACCACCTAACCTCTCTACGGCTGTCTGCAGCCATTCTCATAAAATATCAAACCTCCATGCTACACTCTCAGAAATAAAGGTACAATGAAAGTACATTTTTGTTCATTAAGGACTCAAATTTCCCAAATGTACCCTGAAAGTACGATAATGTTCTATTTTGGGTACTAATAAGTGCCTTTTATGAGCCAAAATGGCACCAGTGAATTATGTATTGCCGGCTAGGGGTACAATTTAATGTACCTGTAGAGCACCACCCCAGTGACGATCGTTTACATTACATTACAGGCATTTAGCAGACGCTCCTATCCAGAGTGACTTACAAAACTTTTTACATAGCGTTTACACTGCATCCATTTATACAGCTGGATATATACTGAAGCAGTGCAGGTTAGGTACCTTGCTCTTACAACGGCAGTGTCCTACCCAGGAATCGAACCTGTGACCTTTTGGTCACAAGACCAGGTCCTTACCCATTATACCATTGTACCGCCCACCAAGGAGATCATCTCTTCATCGGACTGTACACAGCAGCCCAGACCTGTTTGCTCAGTGACCTCACGACCCCTCTGGCTCCTCCCCCTCTCTCTGAGCCTGTGTTTACCAGTTGCTACGATAGTTCCTGCTCTCGATGGTGTAACTTTGTTAAGTGGTCGATAGTGTGGCTGACAAGTTGTTGATGGAGTCTGCACTTCTTGGACTCTCTGTCTCTCTCAAGGGGGGGGACTCTTCCCCCCGTCCACCCCCCCTGGGGAATTACAGCACACTTCCATGATCTCTGCACTTGCGTCTGGAGCTGTAAGTCACTCTGGATAAGAACATCGGCTAAATGGCGGTAAAGTAAAGTAAAGGTGCGGCGAAGTAAAGCCTGGGAAAGAAAAAAAAAAAAAGGAAAGGAAAAACAGCCGAGTTTGTTTAAATTTCACTTCCGTGGAGCGGGGGGAGCGCTTGATTGGCAGGTAGCCTAAGCCCTCTAAGCCCGGCAGGCTGCTGAGAAATCGATGTGTGCTTTCAGGGGGCGCCGGAGGTGGAGGACAGAGATAGGTCAGCGGCTTGCGGGGCTCCTCCACTCCTGATTGGACGGTTCTTTCAGACTGGCAGCCGTGCTCTCCGTTCACGGGGCAAAATGTTACGAGGCAGCGACTGATTGACAGTTGGGTCACTGTCCAGATTTAGAGGCTGGCTAGGAAGGGGCCTCTGTGCCCACTGGGGGTTACTGGGAGTGCTTATTAAAATGGGGGTGAGGCTGAGCTGTATGCATGCTTCAGTGCATGTCTGGTGCATGTGTGCATGCTTAACCCTTTGAAGAGAGGAGGTTTTTTTGGAATGTTTAAAAAAAAACAAAAAAAAACTATCTCAGCCAGTGTTCTAGAACGCTATTGAAAGCAATGGATTCTAATCACATATTTGTGATCTTACACCTCATATCTATGTTTGTGTCTGTATTGTCTGCACCTGTGCTCACACATACGTGTGTGTGTGATGTATGTGTGTGTATGCCAGTGTGTGCTCACACATACGTGTGTGTGTGTGATGTATGTGTGCGTATGTCAGTGTGTGCTCACCCATACGTGTGTGCGTGTGATGTATGTGTGCGTATGTCAGTGTGTGCTCACACACGTGTGTGCGTGTGATGTATGTGTGTGTATGTCAGTGTGTGCTCACACATACGTGTGTGCGTGTGATGTATGTGTGCGTATGTCAGTGTGTGCTCACGCATACGTGTGTGTGTGTGATGTATGTGTGTGTATGTCAGTGTGTGTGTGCACGTGCGTGTGAGTGTGTATGTGTGGGTGCGTATGTCAGTGTGTGTGTGCACGTGCGTGTGAGTGTGTATGTGTGGGTGCGTATGTCAGTGTGTGTGTGCACGTGCGTGTGAGTGTGTATGTGTGGGTGGTTGTGCTCGTATCCCAGTGCATGTTCATTACTGCTGTTTTCCAGTGGCTTTGTTCCTCTGGCCTGGCGCAGTGGGCTGCAGATTGGCATTATTGCACATGAGTGAGTGTGGTGCAGCGTTTCCTCTGCTGCCACGATGGGGATGAGGCCCTGGTGAATATATACAGGGCAGGACTGCATCCCAGAGCCCGGGCGGGGGGGTAATCCCCCCTCCCAGCTGTTTCCCACGATTGCTAAAGAGCTGAATCTCTCTTTCTCTTTCTCTTTCTGTCCCTC